>WNWU01015911.1:0-13088 GCA_012654045.1 Ptyas mucosa | reverse complement strand
ATTCTGCCCAAGGGAAAAGAAAAAAGAAAA
Source organism: Ptyas mucosa (assembly GCA_012654045.1). Lineage (NCBI taxonomy): Eukaryota > Metazoa > Chordata > Lepidosauria > Squamata > Colubridae > Ptyas > Ptyas mucosa. The sequence goes on along the minus strand of WNWU01015911.1, from coordinate 13,058 downwards.
TTAATTTTCTTCCTGCCAAAAGAAATAGGATGGAATTATCTCTGGCATGCCTCCTTTTCTTCCTCTGATGGGGATCAAGAATTCTCTGGATAAAACCAGTCTTTAGGTCTGAAAGTCTTTGGAGAGAAAAATGATATTTCCAATTCAATTGAATTTATGCAATTTGAACTATTTTCAACGATGGCTTTTGTATCAATGACTGAACTTTTTATCTCTAAACATGTGCAAAATATATTCTCCAATAAAAAGGCACAAATATTTGCAGTGTTTCGTGAGAGTTTCAATGGAGAAGGGAAACTTGATTGGAATCAGATGCCAACTATGTCAGCTACCCCTCAGCACCACTGAAATTAACGGGAACTAAGTAATCATTCATTTTCAGTGAGTTAGGGACTTATTGATAACTTAGTGAATCCAATGTAGAATTTAAGCCTCTGATAAGAAACTCAGCTAAGACTTCAATCACCATAAATAAGGGCTGTTAAATATAAAACGTGTTTAGTAGCCAAAGTTTGAATAAATAAGGAGAAGGAAATGGATATAAAGAAAATTTTATTTGATCACAGACTAAAATGCCTAGGACCAGCTGAATGTCACTCATGATTTACCATAAAATATAAGGAGGGAGAGCCAGTTCGGTGTAGTGGTTAAAGCATCAGACTAGAAACCAGGAGACTGTGAGTTCTAGTCTGGCCTTAAGCAAAAAGCCAACTGGGTGACCTTGGCCCATCCGTTTTCTCTCAGCTCTAGGAAGGAAGCACTTGTGAAACAACTTACCAAGAAAAGTGCAGGGACCTATTGAGACAGTTTCTGAGAATCAGATATGATTGAATGGAATAGATCTGGAAGGGACCTTGGAGGTCTTCTAGTCCAACCCCTTGCTCTAACAGGAGACCCTGTACCATTCCAGACAAGTGGCTGTCCAGTCCCTTCTTAAAACCCTCCAGTGATGAAGCACCTACAACTTCTGAAGGCAAAACTGTTCCACTAGTTAATTGTCCTCACTGTCAGGAAATTTCTCCTCAATTCCAGGTTGCTTCTCTTCTTGATTAGTTTCCATCCATTGTTTCTTGTTTTGCCCTCTGGTGCTTTGGAAAATAAGTTGACCCTCTCCTCTTTGTGACAGTCCCTCAAATACTGGACTACTGCTATCGTGTCCTCCCCCCGTCCTTCTTTTCTCTAGATTACATTCTAGGAAGAATGGTAAAGGAACAAGGTATGTTCTAGAAGTTGAAAGGACAGATAATAGCAACATAACATTCTTCTAGTAGTTGAAGGTGTGTCCTAGAGAAGGAGATGTGGATTTATGATCTACAGCTCCGGAAGACAGGACAGGAAATAATGGGTAGAAACTTTACAGGGAGACATTCAAATCTGAAATGAGATGTTTCCTTTCTGAGTGGTATTATTTTTCATTTATTTATTTTTTTAAATTTGATTTATATGCCGCTCTTCTCCGGAGACTCAGGGCAGCTTACAATGCGTTAAGCAATAGCTTTCATACTTTTGTATATTTATACAAAGTCAGCTTATTGCCCCCACAAACTGGGTCCTCATTTTACCTACCTTAGAAAGGATGGAAGGCTGAGTCAACCTTGAGCCTGGTGGGATTCGAACTTGCAGTAATTGCAGGCAGCTGATCTTAATAACAGTGAATTAGTCCACTGCGCCACCAGGACTTAAGCAGTGGAAGAGCCTATTTCCTGGTTCAATCATGGGAAGTTTTCAAACAAAGTTTGGATAAGTATTTTTTGTGTGTGTGTGAGATGGTAGTATGATGAGTCCCACTTCTTCTAACCCCATATTTTATGATCCATAGGTACAAGCCTATGCCATTCAGTTATAAGTTACCACCTGGTCTTTACTGGCAGAGTAGCCAAACTTAGCAACTCGATGTGATGTTTTGGTCTTGGTCAATCAGAAGCTGTCTAGCATGTCCATATCTAAGAAAGGATGAATTTCTCCTCTCCCCACCCTTTATTTCCTCGCTGTGATGTCACCACTTTTTCAGTAATAGCTAGAAGCGAAAGAGAAAAGAAGAAGAAAGGGAAGTCCAAGCATCCACTCCTAGGTACAGAGCAATCTAAAAATAGAAAACCTAACTCGCGAAATAAAGCTACACAAAAGAATTCAGAATGAACTGAAGGGATTTCTTAATGGGCTTTTTGACTGAGTTGAAAGGCATGCAAGTCGTCCTCAACTTGCAACCATTCATTTAATGACTGTTCAAAGTTACAACGGCACCGATAAAAGTGACTTACGATTGGTCCTTGCACTTACTTTCATTCACAGTATCCAAACAGTGAGGTGATCGATTGGCAACTACTACGGTATAAATTTATGATCATTGCAGCACCCGGAACTCATGTCATTAACAGCCACCGTCACTACTCTACAGGATTTTAAATACACTAGTGGCCCAAATTGTGGAAACCTTTTTTGGGGGGGAAATATAGGGGTAACTTTGTAGGTTGCCTTTTGAGTCCCAGGCCTGGTTGAATCTTGCTGGGTGATGATGTAATGAAGAGGGTTTTGGACAATTTCTATTATGGCTGAGGGCTAATCCTACCTTTGGATCTTGGGTGAGGGCATTTGCTTATGAATAGACCTAGCTATCTCTTTATCTCTGAAGTGCTGGCATCTGCTGTGGGCTATTGAGGAAGGTGGGGGCTATTAAGAGTGAGTCTGCTTCCTGCCTCAAAAAACATGTTTCTCCATTTCTCATCCAGGGCGGTATAATATTCTGCCTTTTTTAATATTTCCTAGAATATTTCATTCTTCTAGGTGAGGGGTGGGTGCTAACTTCCTACAAGACAAAATGCCTTTTGTAACAAAGAAATTCAAGATTATAATGAGCTATTTTGTTTTCTCAAGCTTATCATTCATTGCAACTCGATTTCTGGGGATGGTCAGCGTCCGGTGAATTTACAATAAGCAAAATGGTGACTGCATTATTGGGCGTTGTCATAATGTGATTGTTTGATACGCTCTCTGCGTGTCAATGAGCGCTTAACCAGAATTACCTAGAAAGCTTTTCCTTTTCTTACTCTTTCCCATTTTCTGCAAAAGCTTCTTGGTGAGAGCATCCATTTTTAAGACAACAGTCGAAGCCGTGACTTGCATTTCCAGAACAAACTTGTCTTCTTGGCTTTGCATAGCAGAACTTTAGCTTATTCGCTTGCTTGTTTTTTGAGCAGCTTAAAAAAATCAAAAGTACGGCATTTGTTCAGAAGCAAGTTGCTCATAACGATCAAAGGGGAGCTAAAAAAAAAAAACAGATTCCCCATTCCTCATATCTAGGAGTGGCTGAATAAGTTTCTTTTTCTTCTTTTTAAATTTCATTTCTTGCTGAGAGGTCGGCACCCTTCCAGTAGCAAGTAGAAACGAAACAGAAACTCTACATATAGAACAAGTGTTCTTCTTTGAGAGAGGGGGATGGTTAAGAAGTTTGACCTATGAATAAATGAATGAAATGTTAATGGACTTTTTGAATGAATTGAAAGGCATAGAAACTTAATCAATGCATAACCTTTATTTCTAGATGCTAAGTTTAATAGTTCAAACTTCAGTGACTCTTGCATTGGCTGATGTATTGCAATCATTTTAATATCTTAGCGAGCCAGGAATTAAGAAATTCATCAGGAAACAAATTATATAACGGTGGGGAGAGTCCCTTAAACTGTAAAGGAAGTGATAGTCATCCGTATAGTATCTGGCAGTGGAGCTCAAGCATTCTAGATCTCTACTTCAGAGAGTTATCACCTGCAGGAAGGTCAAGGAACTGATTCTAAGCTGGTGAGATTGTATTTCTTTATATCTTTAATCATTTAAGAATTGGAAAAAACTTATTTATTTATTTATTTATTTATTTATTTACTTCGTCAAGCATGTATTTGATAACAGATACAAGTATAAACATAATTATTAATACATGAAATGGATACAAATAAAAGGTCAGGGATGGTAGGCACGCTGGTGTGCTTAAGCATGCCCCTTAAGGACATCTTAGGAATGGGGTGAGGTCTACAGTAGACAGTCTAAGATTAAGGGTTTGGGGGTTTGGGAAGAAACCACAGAGTCAGGTAGTGCATTCTAGGCATTGACCGCTCTGTCACTGAAGTCGTATTTTCTGCAATCTAGTTTGGATCGGTTTACCATGAGTTTGTGTCTACTGTGTGCTCTTGTATTGTTTTGATTGAAGCTGAAGTAGTCATTGACAGGTATTGTAGGAGATGATTTAAAGGCTTGAATTAGACTGGGGTGCTCTCTAAGACAGGGGTCACCAACCTTTTGGACCTCAGGGACCACTAAATCCATAACTTTCAATCCTGCGGACCACTAATAGGAATCAGTGACAGGATGGGGTCCTTCAGGCAATTACCATGGCCACCTGTTAGCAAAGAGAAGCACCTGGGGTCAACCCTAGCATTGCTGTCCATTGCAGCTAGAAATCTCAAATACGACTAGGAATGAACGTTTGTCTTGTATCCCGCCCGGATGCTAGATGCCCCCCTCCCCCGCAAACTCGGTCTCTCGAGGAGCCCTGCTGAAGTTTCATGCACTTCTGACTGAAGCACCTGGACTCCCAAGGAGGGAGGGAGGGGATGGAGCTACTAAACAGGCAGGCAAGCTAAATGCCTGAAGGACCCCATTCCATCAGCAAGTGGGATTATTTGCGTTGGCAGGCCGTATCCGGCCCAGGGGCCATAGTTTGAGAATCCCTGACTTAGTGCAATATAAAAAATGCAAAGATTTTTCTGCGGACCACCACAATTTTCTCACGGACCACCAGTGGTCCACGGACCACCAGTTGGTGACCACTGCTCTAAGAGACAATTGTTTTATTCTACAATGTATTGTGAAATACACATCTATTGGTAAGGAATTGTAAGGAATACCACCTTTCTAGTTTTTGACACCATACATTGAAATGTTTTGTGAAAGAAACCAGACACATTTAAACATGGAACCCAGATTCTTCTTTTCTGGTAAATCTCTCTATTCAGATATTTATTTGAAAGTTTACACTGGGGTGAATGGCTCTCCGTTCCAAGGCAATTGAACCAGCAATTTTTCAAATATATTCCCACAGTCGTGAAGCCCAGCATTATGCCATAGAGTTCTATTACATTCCCACCAAAGTGGTACCTATTTTACCTATTCACATTTTCATGCTTTTGAACTGCTAGGTGAGCAGGAGGTAGGTCGCGTGGTACTCAGGTCTTGAACCTGGGTTGCCGGCTTTCCAGCCTAGTGTCTTAACCACTAAGCCACCACCTGGCTCTCAACGGCTCTCATTTTTCCCAGGGAGTTTACCATGCACTAAAATATCACACACACACACAAACACACCCTTTTGTTTGACAAATTATAATAAATAAAATAAATAAATAAACCCTCAAATTGTTAGCAGACAAAGTAATTAAGATGCATCACCATAAAACGATCAAAGTAATGAACATCAATAACATAAAATGAATGTTGTCCTCCAGTTCCATCCCAGACCTCTCGGCCAGTGCATTCCATAGAAATGAGTGCCCTGCTGCGTTTCTGTGCTGTGTTGTGCTCCTTCATCAGCCTTCTATGCCTGCTGGTTGCCATTTGCTCACACTATGAGATAGTAGAGTCCGGAAAATATATGGGTCCACTGAAAAATTGTGTTTACAAAGATTGTAACACATATGATGTGAAAAAGGTGCCAGGTAAGATTCAATATTCCAAATACATCACTAACCTGAAAGGCCCAGGAGCCTCCGCCTTGAATTCTTATCTTGTGTCTGCATTGGCTCTCTACAGCTTCTTTACAAGCCATCCCATACTTCATAACTGTGGGGTTGGTCGCTGGACTTATCTCTCTTCTTGGGCCTTGCTGTATGTGCAATATGAATGGGATCACATATAAAGCCAGCTTTACTGCAGGTAAGAATCTTTAAGAGAGTCTTTTCCCAGATATGTTTTTTTTTACAGCATTATACTATACTATACTATACTATACTAGCCAGGGTGGCACAGTGGTTAGAATGCAGTATTGCTGGCTAATTCTGCCAAGTGCCAGCAGTTTGATCCTCACAGGCTCAATGTAGTCTCAGCCTTTAATCTTTCCAAGATCAATAATTGAGGATCCAGATTGTTGAGGGCAGTATGCTGACTCTACAAACTGCTTAGAGACGGCTGTCAAGCACTATGAAGGGTTATATAAGTCCAAGTGCTATTGCTGTTTGAAAGTTCCTCTTTATCAAGTGATTTTTTTTTAAAAAATTACTCATAGTGGAATTCCTAATTCTATTGTATATTTTCCCTGCTTTTGTTTGTTTGTTTTTAATTTTACTTTTTATTTATATCATATTAAAAAAAATAAATTGGACATGGTGCGACCGTCCTGGCATTATCTCCACCGTACAAACTAAATTAGAACACAAGTATCTTATATACTCAGCATACATTGCTAATTATATGCACATATTTGACCCCCCTATATACACTTATATTTACATATATTACATCATCTTTCGGTCTACATATCCTAGTTCTTTTCCGTTCTGACTTCATTTCTCAAATCCAATCATTGGTAAAATCTATTCCAAATTTCATAGTATTCTGTCTCTCCTTTTATATATATATATAATTTGATTTATATGCTGCCCTTCTCTGGAAACTCAGGGCGGCTTACAATGTGTTAAGCAATAGCCTTCATACTTTTGTATACTTATACAAAATCAGCTTATTGCCCCCATAATCTGGGTCCTCATTTTACCTACTTAGAAAGAATGGAAGGCTGAGTCAACCTTGAGCCTGGTGGGATTTGAACTTGCAGTAATTGCAGGCAGCAGATGTAAGTGGATGTTAATAACTGCCTTAGTCTATTGAGCCACCAGAGCTCTTTTTTAATTCTAGGGTCAATCTATCACATTCTGCACAGTCTAATATTTTCTTTATTATCTCCCTTTCTAGAGGTATATTCTCCTTCTTCCATTGTTGGGTATATATCATTCTCACTGCTGTTATGATATGCAATATTAAATATATTAACCCTTTACTGTGACCTTCTGTTATGATTCCTAATAAAAATAGTTCTGGTTTGAATTCCAATCTTTGTCCAATCATTCTTTCCAGCCACATCTGAATCCTTCGCCAATAATCTTTTGCTTTTCTGCAAGTCCACCACATGTGACAGTAGGTGCTTGGTAATTGGTCACATTTCCAGCATTTCGGTGATAAATTTCTATACATTTTGACCAATCTTGCTGGTGGTATAAATCATTTTACATAAGTTCTCCTTGTACAATGTAGCCAGGGTTAATTTCCTATCTCTTTCCCACAATTTTTCCCACTTTTCCAGTTCAATATTGTCTAATATTGTTAAATCTCTATTAATACCCCATGTTTTCATATCTTTCATATAGCATGATTGAATTTGTAGGTATGACCACCATTCCAATTCTACCCCTTGTTCTTTTATTTTATTTTAATTTATTTTATTTTATTTCCAATTTATATACCGCCCTTCTCCCTGAGGACTCAGGGCGGTGTACAGCCAGACATAAAAAACATGAAATATAAATATTAAGACATTTAAAATATATATAATTTGGCTACAAAATTTAAAACTCACAGACCAATTAAAATATTAAAAATATTTAAAATTTCTTCTTAAGCCAGCCCGGCTTGTTGGAAAAAATGTGTTTTTAGGGCACGGCGGAAGGCACTGAGGTCATGAATTCTCCTAATCTCCGGGGGCAACTGGTTCCAGAGGGTGGGTGCCCCCACAGAGAAGGCTCTCCCCCTGGGAGTCACCAGCCTACATTGTTTGGCTGATGGCACCCTGAGGAGGCCCTCTCTGTGGGAGCGCACGGGTCGATGGGAGGTCATCGGTGACCGCAGGCGGTCTCGGAGATAACTAGGCCCTATGCCATGGAGCGCTTTAAAGGTGATCACCAACACCTTGAAGCGCACCCGGAAGACCACTGGAAGCCAGTGCAGCTCGTGCAGGAGCGGTGTTATGTGGGAGCGCCACGCTGCTCCCGTCACTACCCGCGCAGCCGCATTCTGGACCAGTTGGAGCCTCCGGGTGCTCTTCAAGGGGAGCCCCATGTAGAGAGCATTACAGTAGTCTAGGCGGGAAGTGACAAGGGCGTGAGTGACTGTGCACAGGGAATCCCGATCAAGAAAGGGCCGCAACTGGCGAATCAGGCGAACCTGACAAAAGGTCCCCCTTTTAATTGTAGTCTCGTTTTTAGTCCCCCTTTTTCATCTAATATATGTAACATTTCCCCCCAGTTGATAAGATTTGGATGTACTAATGCTTCTAGAGTGGAGAGCCAGATCGGTATTTTCATATAGTTCTGTTTTTTTATTTTATTCCATACCTCCAGTAGGGCCTGTCCAATTCTTTGGAAGTATTGATGTACCATATGTCTTCCAGACTAGAGGAATGCATACCATCCTACTTGAATATCATGACCTTCTAGTATTAATAATCTCCTGTTCCTTAAAGTTATCCATTCTTTAACCCATGTAATCATTGCCGCTTGGTAATATAATTCCCAATCAGGCAAACCAAACCCTCCCCTTTCTTTGGACTCTTGGAGTAGTTTCAATTTGATTCTTGACTTTTTTCCTTGCCATATAAATTTCAACACTCTTTTATTCAAATTATCAAAGTATTTTTTCTCTAATTTTAGAAGTATGTTTTGGAACAGGAAGAGTAATTTTGGCAGAACCTTGATTTTTATTGCTGCTATTCAGCCCATAAAGGGAGAGTTGGGTGGTCTTCCATCTCTCCAGATCTGCCTTTATTTGATTTGTTCATTCAATATAATTATCCTCCTTAATCGATGTACACCTTGCCATCAAATAAATCCCTAGATACTTCACCTTCTTCGTTAATTGAATATTTGTTCCCTTAGTCAAATTATCTTTCTGTTTGTTTGTCATATTCTTGGCTTTCATTTTAGTTTTCTCCTTATTTACTTTTAGTCCAGCTACTTCTCCGTATTCCTCCAATACCTCCAAAAGTCTCAGCCCCGATTGCAATGGCTTCTCTAAAATGAAAACTAAGTCATCCGCAAAAGCTTGCAATTTATACTTTTTCTTTTAATTTCCAATCCTTTAATCTGTGTATCTTTTTGAATTATTCTCGTTAATACGTCCAAAGTCAGTAAAAACAAAAACAGCGATCGTGGACACCCTTGTCTTGTACCTTTCTGAATTCTAAAGTTTTGTGTCACCTCTCCATTCACTATTACTCTGGCCTCCTGCTTAGAATATATTGCCATAAACATGTTTATAAATTTATCACCAAAATCCATGTATCTTAGTTGTTATAACGTAAAATTCCATTTAACATTGTCAAAGGCTTTTTGGGCATTTAGGAACATCAATACCACTTGTATCTCACTATGTATTCCATAATATTCTAACATGTCTGATATTATTCTCATGTTAATCCTTATTTGACTTTTTGGCAGAAAACCATTTTGATCCACATGTATAAACTCGCTTAGAAACCTTTTCAATCTTTCAGCTATTATTGACATTTTATAATCCGTATTCAACAGAGAAATAGGCCTATAGTTTTTAATTAATGTTAAATCACCATCTTCTTTCAGAATCAACGTAATATTTGCTTCTATCCATGATGGTGATATCTTCGCTTCATTTAGAACTGTATTGTATACCTCAAGTAATATTTGTCCAAACATGTCTTGTAATTCTTTACACATTTTTGTGGGTAACCCATCCGGGCCTGGTGTTTTGCTGTTCTTTTGTTTTTTTATTGCCTCTATTAGTTCTGGTATCCTTATTTTTTCATTTAACATGGTTTTTTTTTGTTTCTTCTGGAACTTTAGGCAGTACAGCTTTCTTTAAACATTGTATTGCTTTGTCTTCTGAGTAACTATCTTTATCATCATACAATTTCTTATAAAACTCCTGAACTATATTCTTTTTCAACTCATTCTGATAACACATATCTCCTTTTTCATTTTGTAGTTTACTAACCCACCTTTTCTCCTTCTGCTTCTTCAATTTATAAGCTAACCACCTAATTAATCATGCAGCCACCTTTAGTTTCCAATGTGTCTTTCAAGGGTATCTTCAAGTCTGGTCCCATGTACACTAATCCAAACTAGAGATGACGAAAGCACGAGCGGCTGTGAGAAGAGTCTGTTGATCAAGGAAAGGATGCAATTCACTGTTAGAACAGATTTATAAAAGGAAACATGTGAAACCAAGAAAATAAAATTGGCAAATTAACGCACAGGTACTTTTTAAAAAGGCAACTGGACTTTCTTTGTTTTTCCCTGAAGATGTTTTGCCTCTCATCGAAGAAGCACTTAAAGTTCTCTTCTTGGATGAGAAGCAAAATATCTTCAAGGAAAAACATAGAAAGTCCACTAGGCTTTTGAAAACAGTACTTTTTGGGATAACCATGACCTGGATGACTGAGAATCTCCACAGATATTTGGCAAATTAGCCCATTCTTCTGTAAGCTAGTTTCTGAATTTGGAGCAAATATGACATACTGGTGGTATTCTAATGCAATAAGCATCCCGTCGGTGAGGCGTCTGAGGTGGCTCAGGAGTTCATGGCTTCCATGACGGCCATGGACCTGACCCAGTTAGTTCATGGCCCTACTCACACTGAGGGAAACACGCTGGACCTGGTTTTTGTCTCTGGTCAGTGGTTGAGTGATCTTGAGATAGGGGATATAGTGATTGAGCCCTTGTCATGGTCGGATCACTCCCTCCTTCACTTTGACCTTCGAACCACCACACCCCGCCGCAGGGAGGCGGAACCGATAAGGTGGTTCCGCCCCAAGCGCCTGATGAACCCAGATAGGTTCCAGAAGGAGCTTGGACCATTTCCTGAGGCTCTGGCACATGGCTCGATCGAAGACCTGGTGGCTCGATCGAAGACCCTCAAGACGTTTCTATTCCAGCAGGCTGGCCTGGACTAACCTCTTCCAAAATTGCTCTTATATTTTTAAATCTTAATCTCATAAATTTAGAGTTTTAATTTTAGGTTTAAGACCAAATTATTTAATTGTATTTTAATCAATTCTTTAAAATATTTGTATTATATGTATTTTATCATTTGTCTGTACACCGCCCTGAGTCCCCCGGGAGTAGAGCGGTATATAAATATAATATAATATAAATATAAATAAGAGGCTGCCACGTTCTTTGCAATGAGAGCAGAAAAGCCCATTGATGTCTTCCATACTTCTGAAGGAAATGTTTCTACCTCTACTTCTCCCTTGATTTTCAGGCTTCTGCATCATGATTGTCATGATTTTCATAGGAGGGATTGGTTCCACCAAGCTATATGGATGGTCTTTTGGCTTGGGTTGGGCCTCTTTTCCTTTGTACCTTCTAACTGGTAAGGATCTTTTTTTGGATACCCCGGTGAGATTTTTTTAAAAGATACATCTTTATGCATTCTGTGTATTTTCACAACAGTGAAACTTATTTCATTTTGGGTTGGGAACTAAGCACATTTCCCTGGCAGGAGAGGAATCAGCACCAGTTAAACATCCAAACATCTTATGTATCCTGTATTACATCTTATGCAATCCCTTCCTTGGTTGGGACCAAAAAGATTTGAAGTTCCAGGCATTTAGGAAACACTAGTTTACCTTGTATACCTGACATCAAGACTGTGTGCAGTTATGAGCAATAGATCTGTTCTGGACCATTGATTTTTAAGGATTAGAGTTTGATCATAAACATATGAATAAAGAGATGAGGTTGAGTTCAGAACTCCATAGCTTCCTGGTTATTTATTTTTTTTAAATTCTACTTCATCTGCTGGATGGCTAATCTATTATTTTTCCCTTTGGACAGGTTGTCTTACTTATAAATTGTATAACAGCAAAAACAGCAAAGGAGAAATATGACACTGTCTTTGGAGATGACCAGTGAAGCTGCATTGGTAACCTGGAGGCACAGATCAGAATTATTGGCCCTGCACTGAATTTATAAGATGAAGCATGAAGGCAGAGGAATTAGTTTAAACGTAGAAAAACATTCATACATTCCCAGCCCCTCCCATTTTTCTCTAAAATATCCAGATTGTTTCTTTCTGAAGTCCATTTGGATTTGCAAATGTGAAGAACTTTTGGGAGGCTTCTGCAAGAAGGTCCCAGAAAGCAGGAATTCTACTCTTCTCCCTTCTTTCCTCCTTCCAGGAAACCAAAGGTGCTTTTTGGTTTATCTGTGGTCTCCAAGGTCCACACCAGGGGTCTGCAACCTTAAACACTCAAAGAGGCATTTGTACCCTCTTCCCACAGAAAACAAAAACAAAAACAAAAACACCGGGAACCACAAAACCTGGGTGGGCATGGCCAACTCAACATCACTCACTTCCACCAGTCACATGACCCCCTAGCCATGGCTACCCAGCAGGTCATTAGGGCAGAGAACCGGTTGTTAAAAAACACCGGGAACCACAAAACCCATTTGACATCTTTCTCTCTCCCTCCCCCCTCTCTTTCCCTCTCTCCCCTCCCCTCTCTCTCTACGCCTCTCTCTCTCCCCCTCTCTCTGCCCCGCCCACTTCTCCATCCCCTGCCGTAGCTCTTACATTCTCAGTCCAGGCGAGGAGTGACTGGAAGGGGAGGGTGAGGTGCGGGGTCAGCCAGTGGTGGGCTCACCCGACAGGGAGCCACAGCAGAGGGTCCAAAGAGCCGCATGTGGCTCCAGAGCCGCAGGTTGCTGACATCTGGTCCACACCCATTTGCACTATTCAGATGACCCAGAGGGCATAGATAAATTTCCAAGTGGCCTCCATGACTTTCAGAAAGAGTACTAAAGACCAGATGACTGCAAGGAATATAAATCCTTTCCCTCCTCCACCATTCAATCAGAGCTGAAGAAGCGTCTTGGATGAGAAGTGAAACATCTTCGAGGGGGAAGAAAAAGTCCAATTGCCTTTTGTAAAAAGCACCTTTGGGATAACCCTGAGCTGGATGACTGAGAGTCTCCACACATTCTTTCAGGAAAGTTGATTTCTATTCTGCCCAAGGGAAAAGAAAAAAGAAAATTAATTTTCTTCCTGCC
>WNWU01015891.1:0-16020 GCA_012654045.1 Ptyas mucosa | reverse complement strand
ATGGTAGAGGACAGGAAGGCCTGGAGGAACGTTGTCCATGGGGTCGCGATGGGTCGGACGTGATTTCGACTTCCCGACTAACAACAACATATATATATACAGTGGATTTATTGCCGGGCCTCGTGCGAAGATTAGCTTACAGATGCGGAGAGGATGGGGAACATTTGTGCAAATGGTTTGCATTAGGGAAGGAATGCGGCCCGATGCGGAAACACAAACTCGTACCGTGAACTTTTCAGGAATCTTTCAAGGAGGGCCTCCCGCCCCCCCACTTCCCCCGCCCTGCTTTAATGCAAAAGCCCATCAGGTGGATAATATGCCATTTGCTCCACCTCTTCGTTATCGCCTGTTTTAAGACCTTTTTCGCAATGAGGACTCGAAATACAGTGTTTAGGAAAGGATGGGTGTTAATATTTCGGATGGTTTCGCCCGAGAATAGAGCAGCACTGGGAAAGCCGACTTAACGGGGGCGGGGGGCGGGGGTGGCCTCCTCAAATCTTCTCCATCCTCAAATAAAAGTCCGAATGCAATTAAAACAGGTCTTTTAAAAAGCAGCCTGCCGACCCACACGGCTCATGTGCCAACTGCGGAGTTCTTTTTTTTTTTAAGTTCTTCCGAACGAGGGCCCTTTCCTCCCCACATCCTTTTTCTGGCTTTCCTTCCTTCCTTTCTCATCTCAAAGGGTTACGGCCACTGAGGAGGTCTTTGGGATGTGGGTTCAAAGATGCATTTTCCCTAATGTATTTGTATGCAAAAGGTTTAAATTTTAAAGGCAGTTCTTTCCTAGGAGGGATAATCCGTTCGCTCAGGAAGTGATTCCTTCTCCTCCCTCCCTCTTTCTCTCTTTCCTTCCTTCCTTTTTCTTTTTCTTTCCTTTCCTCTTTCTTTCCCTCCCATCTTTCTTTCCTTTCCTTTCTTTTCTCTCTCTCTCTCTCTCTTTCTTTCGCAACTGTGGGAGCCTGTTATGAATTTTGTAAGCCTGTCTCTATCCCCCTTTACTGAGTAGCAAAAACGCAACGCCCTTATCAGGGTAGTACCCAGCCCCCCTTCCCAAAGTCTGCCTTCACAGCAGATCAGCCTTGTGCCTCCAGATAAGCTTTGAAGCTCCTACTTCAGCTCGACATCTCCTTCCTGCACCCCCCTTCCTCCTGCATCTCATTCATTACATCATCGCAATGGCGGGTCATCAGTGCAGAGTTGAGGAAGAGGAGAAGGAGGAGGAGGACTGTGGGGTCCTTGGTGCTCTCTGAGCTTGGTTGTTTTCTTGCAGACGTTTCATGACCCAACTAGGTAACATCATCAATGCTAAAAGAGAGTGCAGAGAAGGAGGAGGAGGAAGCGGAATGTGGGGTCTCTGAACTTGGTTGTTTTCTTGCAGACGTTTCCTGACCCAACTAGGTAACGTCATCAGTGCTAGAAGGAAATGGAGTTTGTGGACAAGAGAAGGAGGACTGTGGGCTCCTTGGTGCTCTCTGAGCTTGCTTGTTTTCTTGTAGATGTTTCATGACCCAGCTAGGTAACATCATCAATGCTAGAAGAGTCTGGATCACAACAATAAGGGACCACTGTTCCCTGCCTTGTCTCTCGCAAACGGGCCAGCCTAAAACCGTGGTGAAAATGCAGATAAGAGTATTTGTCCTGCTGGAGGAAGGGACGAGTACGGCCTACACCCAAAGGCCGACATTAAACTCCTGCTCTGTTCCCTGCCTTTTGAATAATGAAATTGTGCCCTGCGGCCAGGGGGCCTCTCCTGGCCCCAGGGCGGAGGCGAAGATCTTTCAATCCGCGAGATCGATTTGATCCTATTTAGGAGCTGCGTCTTCCAAGGAAGCAGATGGTGAGCAATCCCTTAAGAATTATGGCTCACTCGCCTGGGCTTCTGTCTATAATTTTTGAGGTGCTTCCTACGCCGCTTTGCCTAATACCCTTCTCCACCCACGCCTCCTGTTCCTTTGTTCCAGAAAGCAACGTGGGAAAACGCGAAGAGGGGGTAACAAGACGCTCGGTGGCTGTTTGACGAAGCTGCCAACCTGTTTCATTTGGCAGGAATTGGCTGAGTGAAAACTTTACTTATTGGAAAAGGCTTTTAAGGAAGGAGGAGGAGGAAATGCTGTGTTTTAAATGTAAACCTTGCTTCCTTTGACCTTGGCTGGCTCCATCTCAACCGGCCTCTTGCGATGCTACAGGGGACCAAGAGATGCCTTGAAGAGTCTGAAGGTTCAACAACTTCATTCTTGTCTTCGCAACTTTTCTGGATGTTGGCGGTGACGATTTGCAATTCTGGGGTCCGTCAATCCCTTCACATCTGCAGGACGCCGGAACGAAGAAAGCTACTGTCAGTCCCGGAGGCCATCTTTTTGTTTGGATCTTCAGGGCTGCCACACTTGGTGCCGCTTCTTCCCAAATCAGGCTGTTCATTGTGCCAGCGTTTTATGAATTCGGCTCTTTGGTTGTTGGAAGTAATTCTCTAAAAGCAGTTAGTGAGATGGAACCCTTCAAGAGCCTGAAAAATGATGTCTGCTTTTAATTAGAACCTCAGATGCTTTGTTTATGTCGTTGTAAATTGAGGAAGGAAGGAAGGAAGGAAGGAAGGCAGGAAGGCAGGAAGGAAGATGGAGAAGATAGAGAAAGAAGCAGAAGGCAGGCAGGGAGGGAGGGAGAAGGGAAGAAGGAAGGAAGGAAGGAAGATGGAGAAGACAGAGAAAGAAGGGGAAGGGAGGCAGGGAAAAGAAGAGAAGAAGAAAGGAAGGGAGATGGAGAAGACAGAAAGAAGGGAAAGGCAGGCAAGGAAGGAGGGAAGGAAGGACAGAGGGAAGGCAATTGCTAGCTTAAAAAACAAATCCAATTTTTCCCACTGGTGTCAAACCAGAAGGTCAGTCCTTGACTTTAACCGAGTTTAGGGATTTGACAACAGGAAGTCAGCAAGAGGTCGACAGACCAGATGTCTTCAACTCTGCTTTTGGCACTGCTCCTCCATTTTGGTGAAAATGCAAAGGCGTTGCGAACCTTGAGCTGTGCGGTCTCACGCAAAATACCCTTTGGCTTCCTCTACCCATCACCTCTACCTTTTCTCTCCTCTCTCCCCCGTTGTGCAAAGCAATGTTGCAGTGGCTGGGCTGATACCAGGTAAGATTCCAACTCTCCCATTTCTTTGAGACCAGATCCGTCATCTTCATCGCCGTATTCTCCACCAAAACCAACCTCTTCCAATAGGAGCGTCCTCAAAACTCCTTGTCTACAAGATTGTAGCTTCCGAGATAGGCCATTGCTTCACGCCTGGAATCCACAATGCAACTTCTACCCCGCCGTTCTGTTCTTCCACCAGAAACATTGAAGAGCCACTCACTGCTGACTACGAACGGCTTACAAAAATCCAGATGTCTGGCTGCTTAGGAAGGAAACCCAACTTTGCTCTTTCTTGAAACACAAGTGCTTGATTTGATTTATTTTATTTTGTCCAGTACGTATTAGATAATATATATAAGTATAAGCATGAATTGAATACATAAAATGAATGCAATTAAAGGGAACATTAGGACAGGGACGGTAGGCACGCTGGTGCTCTTATGCACGCCCCTTACAGACCTCTTAGGAATGGGGTGAGGTCAACAGTAGACAGTCTTAGGTTAAAGTTTCTGCTTTTCCTCCTCTTTGTGTTGAGGGCTTTGTGTCTTCGTGGACTTGGCTCAACCAAGGACAATGGAAGACCTTGCGTTGTTCAAAAGAACTTGCCGAGTGCCCAGCGTGTTTTTTTTTTTTTTGTGGTTTCCCCTGCTGTGCGTCCCGGTCCATTATTTCGGAAAGAAGAGGCTAATTTCATTAAATAAGCGGCCTTGAAAGACATCCCCAAGCCACAGAAGAGCATTTCGCAAGGGGTGTGAAACAAAACTGGCTCTCTGCACAGCCAGACCTCCCAACAGGCAGCATTGGTTCCCTGCCAAACAAGGGATGTAACACATGGCTGTCACTCTGGACTGCGGAAGCCAAACTAGAACCAAGCCAGTTCCTTGGTTGGGTTGAGGAGGTTGACGTAAACTTCCTTTCTCAAGAATCCCTCTAGATCAGGGGTCTGCAACCTTAAATACTCCAAAGAGCCATTTGGACCCGTTTCCCACAGAAAAGAAAACACTGGGAGCCACAAAACCTGGGTGGGCGTGGCCAACTCGATGTCACTCACTTCCACCAGTCACATGACCTCCCCCCTAGCCACGCCTACCCATCTGGTCATTAGGGCAGAGAACCTACCCTAAAAACACCGGGAACCACAAAATCCTTTTGACGCATCTCTCTCACCCCCCTCTGTCTCTCTCTCTCTCTCCCGCTCTCTCTGTATCTCTCTCTGCTCTGGCCGCTTCTTCATCCCCCTGCCATCACCCTTACCTTCTCAGGCCAGGCGAGGAGTGACTGGGTGGGGAGGGTCAGCCAGTGGTGGGATCACCTGACAAGGAGCCACAGCAGAGGGCCCAAAGAGCCGCATCTGGCTCCGGAGCCGCAAGTTGCTGACCCCTAGATTAACGAATGCTCGATCCTGCCGGAAACGCAGCTGTCTCTTCCTTGCCTCCTGTTCGTGAAGAGCTTTGTTACAAGGCATTGCTGTTGTGAGAAAGAGGATCTGGAGCCATCAAATTACTCATCCTGGTTAGCTTTCCACCACCACCCCCTCCCCCAGAGGACTCAAGTCTGGGAAATATTTTGCTCCTGTCTTGGCTTGACTGATCTAATGAAGTCCGAGAATTCCCCAGCCCTGCTAAGACAGGCTTCTTGGAGGTTAATTACAGCTCGCTCAACCTTCCTCCAAATTAATAAGACGCCAGCTGGGCCAATGTCGTTAGCAAATGAACCATGGACAGTTTCGTCCGGGGGAAAACCGACGGGTTTAGACAGCGCTCGGCGGTTCCCTTCGGTTAGGACGATAACCGTGCCAATAGAAAGAGCAGCTGGATTTCATCTGCCTGGGCTCGGCAAATAGTTGAAACCGCTCTTCTTCCTTCTCTGGATGGTTTCCAGCACCTGCCTGTCTGGGAACCCTATCTGAATCACAGAACTTGGAAGGGACCTTGGAGGTCATCTAGCCCAACCCCCTGCTCAAGCAGCAGACCTTTACAGAATCACAGCGTTGGAAGGGACCTTGGAGGTCATCTAGCCCAGCCCCTGTTCAAGCAGGAAACCCTGTAACATTTCAGGTTAACAAAATCACCAGAGCTGGAAGGGACCTTGGAGGCCATCTAGTCCAACCCTCCCGTTCAAGCAGGAGACCCTTACAGAATCACAGTACCTGGGAGGTTTCCGCGGTTGGATTCAGCAGGACTCATCTGGTGGGGCTAGTCCTTCTTCTTAGCTGCAGAGGCTAGCTAGCATGAGAGATGGTCGCCCAGAGATAGAGAACAGGCCCAGTTCTGGATTAGACAAGCATTCGGAGTCAGGAGAGAGAGAGAGAGAGAGAGAGACTGACATCTTTAGGCTGAATGGGGGAAAGAAACTGTCTGGAAGCAACTTTCTTTGAAGAGAGCTCCGTGCTCGGGGAAAGCTCCGATGATCACGTCCGCCAACTGTGGACGTGAGATATTATCAAGGATTATCACAAGAGCTAGAAGGGTTGCCTTCTTGGAGCGGTCTTTTCATCAATCCATCTTCTCTCTTTCGTAAACACTAGAAACACTTACTCAAGAAGGTGAATCAACGTGTCCTAGGATAATGTTGCAAGGATCCAATCTGAGTCGGCCACCAGGACCAGAGTTTTTAGTCTTCCGAGCTTTCGGAGCCCATCCTCAGGGAACTTTTCTCTAGCAGTGGTGTGTGCTGTCCGGCATGGTGCCTGTTGTGTGTGGCTTTTTAGTTGTTGATTGGGTTGTGTTGATGGCTGGCGATGAAGTCAAAGGGTGTTGTTTCCTTGTGCTGCCAAGCCCTAAATATTTGGGGATGTGTCAGCATTCCTGTTGATTGACAAGGGACCCGTTTCCCACGCAACCATCACTTCCCTGGCTGTTCTTGCGCCTGCTCGTCCAACAATCTGAGTAGCTGCAGAATTGAACGTATGTCCTTGTTCATTGCAACGTGAGAAACACTGCGCAACCCAACAGGCAGGCATCACGCTCTTTCTGCTTGGACCACCACCTGTGGACCTCGTCCATCAACCCAAAAGCCACCGGAAGCCCTCTACTGAAAAAAAAAACTCCCTTCTCCAAAACGGAAGCGGAGAGGCTGCCAATTCAAGTAGAATAACATTGATCCAGGGGTTTTTGCTGGGGTTGGTGCCCACCTTTAATGGGTCGAAATCCTGGCACAAAGCAACCTCCGGAAGTCCGCTGAGCTGGTTATAGAGTACCATAAAAAGAACCACATTCATTTGGGGGGGGGGGGGGGGTGAGGGGTATGTAAAAGCATCCAAGGTTGGAAAAACAACATTTTAACTTCAGTCTCCAGCAAGAGGGAGACAGAGATTGCAGAGTTTTTTCCCCCACTTTCTGATTAAAAAAACAACAACAACCAATTACGTGGAAAAAGCTAATAGCCAGACATGACTTCATTTCTTTTATGTTTTATTGCTTACAGAAAATCGTCCCCATCTTGCCGGACACAGCCTACCAAGCTTTGGCCTCTGACTTTGTTTCCAAAGACGTTGCGACTCTTAACAAGCTTGTGATGCGCTTTTCCAGCCAACAATAGGGACACACAACGGGCCCTTTTCAGCACGCCAGTTTCTCTGACGCCACCGGAATGGGAGCAGAAGAGGAAGACCTGAATATTTGGGTGTGTGTGTGTGTGTCTGTGAATGATGGAAGTTGGACGTTTAAAGAACCGCATGGAGGGGGGATACAGCTGGCAAACAGCAGCCGAATTCAACATGGACTAAAAGAAAAAGAGAGTTTGGTTTGAGTGACTTGCTTCTGATAACGTCACAGGTAATCCTTGGCTTTCAACTAGTTGTTTAGTGACCGTCCCGACGGCACTGAAGAAAGTGGCTTACGACCATTTTTCAGGCTTACAACCATTTGTAGCATCCCCGTGGTCATGTGGTCCAAATTCAGACACTTGGCAACGGTCTAACTCTGTTATTCTATATTCAATGGACTCATATTTATGACGGTTGCCAATGTCATGGGTGTGTGTGTGTATGTGTGTGTCACGTGATCCCCTTTTGTGACCTCTGACCAGCAAAGACAACAAAGGAAGACGAATTCACTCAACAATTGTGTTAGGAACTTAACAACTGCAGGGATTCATTTAAGAACTATGGCACAAAAAGTCATAAGATGGGGCAAAAGATCACAAGATTTGGCTTAAAAACTATTTCACTTAGGAACAGAAATTTGGAGCCCAGTTGTTGTCGTAAACCGAGGACTACCTGCACACTGCTGGGGAATACATTTGTAAAGGAGGGTTGCCTCTGTAACCTTCATCCAAACCACCAAGTGGACACGGCGACATTATGGGTCTCCTTACTTCTTCTTTTGTTCTTTTGGCCAAACCAAGATGTCTTTGGTCCACAAACTGGGATCACCCCAGAGGACGGTCACACAGAACTGCCGGAGCCGGAAGATGAGGTGGCCTTCATGGGAAGGAAGACATGATGGTGATGATCTCATCCGAGTCGTCTGACTCAGCCCCGGGGTGCTCGAGCTTTGAGGGGGAAGCTTGCCTCTGATGGTGGGAGGTGGTAGCTGGAAAGAAAGAAAGGAGAAGCAGAGCTGGTCGAAAGGAACAGAGCCACGATGCCTTCGGGGGAGAACGGCCATTTTTAGACCAGGAGATTCTCCGAGGAGTTTGGAGACTGATGGGTTTCCACGCCCGGTTTTGTTTCTACGTCACTAAACCATCATCTCTGGCTTCTCTGCTACTGGGTTTCTTGTTCTCAGGTGGGAAACGTTACTTAGGACAAATGAGGAAACCAGCTGAAGCCAACTATGACTAGCCTGTTGGGTTAATTCACAGGCCAATTTCCTGCCTGAATAAAAGGCCTTGTCTACTGGAGATCGAAAGGTCGGCAGTTCAGCGGTTCGAATCCCTAGCGCCGCGTAATGGGGTGAGCTCCCGTGACTTGTCCCAGCTTCTGCCAACCTAGCAGTTCGAAAGCAGGTAAAAAATGCAAGGAGAAAAATAGGGACCCCCTTTGGTGGGAAGGGAACAGCGTTCCGTGCGCCTTTGGCGTTGAGTCATGTCGGCCGCATGACCACGGAGACGTCTTCGGACAGCGCTGGCTCTTCGGCTTTGAAATGGAGATGAGCACCGCCCCCAAGAGTCGGGAACGACTAGCACATATGTGCGAGGGGAACCTTTACTACCTTACTGGAGTTGACATCTTCAGAGATGGGTCTCAACTTATTTCCTAGGGGGAAAATCTATTTCCCCAGCTGGAAACAAGATTAGGAGATGCCACCCAGTGGGGTTTGAATTGTAAGGGGAAGATCTCCTGCCAGGATCTACTGTTTTCCTTAACTTGCCCTTCACCCATCCAATAGTTTGTCCTTCCTCCTTTCCTTTTTCTAATGCTTTTACGTTATTTTGGCAACATTAAGCTGGGCGGACTTCAAGTCCCAGAATGCTCCAGCCAGCTAGAGATTCTAGGAGTTGACGTCCTCCCAGCTTAATGTTGCCAAAATTGAGAAATGCCGCTCAAACCGTGAGCTTCAAAGGGAAGATCTGGTTCTGCATTGCCCTCCCCAAGATAAGCAAGCAAGAGGGGCTGACACCCCCTCACACACACACTTCTATATCCAGGTTTCAAATGAGATCAGTTTTGCACCCAAGATCAAAGGGATAAAGCCCGCCCTTGTGAAATCAAGCAAATGTGTAAAAAAAAAAAAAACACTAAGGGGAAGCCAGCGAAATTACCAGAATCGGAAGTGAAGAGCAGAGGGGAGAATTTGAATAGTGACCAGCCAACCTTTTCTTCCTCGGCTTTCTCCCTCCCGGAGGAGGAGGAGGGGAGAGGCCTGCAAAAGATAAGTGGTGGGGGGCAAGAGTCATAAAAGCTGGGATTCCAAAGTGGTGAGTCAGAGAGAGAGAGAGATCCATCCAACCCCTTCAAGGAGATCTGCCTAAGAATTCTCGCCAGCCAGCCTGGGGGCTCAAGGTCGAGCAAGCTCCTTCTGACCTCAGATTAGCTTGTGTGTGCAAAACGTATAATGGAAGAGATGGTCCCCGGGAAGGGGAGGGGGCAGTACTTTGCCGATGGTGGGGAGGGGAGGAGGAGAGCAAATCCATTGGCTGCCCTACAGAAATTGCACCCTAATTGAAATCCTCGAATCTGTTCTAAGGGAGAATGCTCAGCCGGAGGAAAAAGGCTAACCTTACGAATCTCCAGCATCCGGCCCTCTCAATTCCTGGCAAATAGATGGGGAAGAAATGGGAGGTAGGGACAGATTTTATTTTCCTGGGCTCCAAGATCACCGCAGATGGGGCCTGCAGCCAAGAAATTAAAAGACGCTTGCTCCTGGGGAGGAAAGCTATGGAAAATCTAGACAGCGTACTAAAAAGCAGAGACTTCACCCTGCCAACTAAAGTGCGTATAGTCAAGGCGATGGTTTTCCCAGTTGCAACGGATGGCTGTGAAAGTTGGACCATAAGGAAGGCTGAGCACCAAAGAATGGAGGCCTTTGAACTCTGGTGCTGGAGAAGACCCCTGCAAGTCCCTTGGACTGCAAGGCAATCCAACCCGTCAGTCCTGGAGGAGATCAACCCTGACTGCTCTTTAGAAGGCCAGATCCTCAAGATGAAACCCAAATACTTTGGCCACCTAATGAGAAGGAAGGACTCCCTGGAGAAGAGCCGAATGCTGGGAACGATGGGGGGCACAAGAAGAAGGGGATGGCGGAGAACGAGGTGGCTGGATGGAGTCACTGAAGCAGTCAGCGTGAGTTTAAATGGACTCCCAGAGGATGGTGGAGGACAGGAAGGCCTGGAGGAACATTGTCCATGGGGTCGCAATGGGTCGGACACGACTTCGCAACTAACAACAAGGAATCTCCACCAAGAAGGTGCCTGGCTTGGGAGGCCAGTGTAGGCAGCATCCCAATCAGGGGTGGGGAACAATGGCCCTTGTATGACTTGTGGACTTCAACTCCCAGAATTCCTGAGCCAGCAAGTCATAAAGGGGCTATCGTTCCCCTCCACCCCCGCCGCCTCTGATCCAACTCCAGACACTTGCTCCGAGCCTTCCCTTCTGCAGAGCTGAGCCGGCTGCTGCGGCTGCGGCTATGTGTGTTTGTGTAGCTGTAACAGCTGGTGAGCAACTCAGCCTGGGGGAGGGGAGTTGGGTGGAGGGATGCCTTTTGGCTGCAATGATTTGGATTCCACGTCTCTCCGTATATAAGGGATGCAGACCAACTGCGTGTAGGTGTCCAACCTTCGCAACTTTTAAGACTTGTGGATTTCAACTCCCAAAATGGGAGTTAAAAGCCCACAGGTCTTAAAGTTGCCAAGGTTGGACGCCCCTGATCTAGACGATGATAAGGTTTCTGATTGTTTGAGTGGGCCCTTGGAAGGGGTTGGGGTTGCCTCCTTTCTTCCTTTGACTCGCTAAACTAAGCCTCAAGGACATCCCAAAGGTGCTTTTTTTCAGGAGGCAACTGGACTTTCTGGTTTTTTCTTTGAAGACGTTTCGCTTCTCACCCAAGAAGCTCCTTCAGCTCTGACTGGATGATGGTGGGGAATGGAAGGATTTATATCCCTTGCAGAACTTTTAGAGATTCACGATCTAAGCCCCAGGGCTCACTGTAACATCGCTGCCAAAAAGGCATTTTGTTAACCTCATTTTGTGAAGCTTCTTCTCCGGTAACATTGTATTGCTAACTAGGGCGTACCAAAACCTTTGCCAGACCAATTCTCGAATACAGCTCGTCTGCCTGGAATCCACACTGTATATCAGACATTAATACAATTGAGAGAGTCCAGAGATATTTCACGAGAAGAGTCCTCCACTCCTCTGCTCACAATAGAATCCCTGATGCCACGAGGCTTGAAATTTTGGGCTTGAACTATCTGGAACTACGCCGCCTATGGTCTGACCTAAGCTTAGTACACAAAACTGTCTGCTACAATGTCCTACCTGTCAACGACTACTTCAGCTTCAACCGCAATAATACACAGGCAAACCATCGATACAAACTCCTTTTAAGTCCTTTCCTTTTAAAATGCAAATTTTAATCTGTTCTAAATTATTGGGGTGTTTCAAATCTGTTGTTGGCCAAATTGTTTAATTCGGTTTTATTCTGCTTTTAAATTTTGTATTTATGTGTTTTATTATGTGGCTGTTCACCGCCCTGAGTCCTTCGGGAGTAGGGCGGTATATAAATCAAATAAAACTAAACTAAAACTAAAAACAAACTCAAGGCAAACCGCTCCAAACTCGATTGCGGAAAATACGACTTCAGCCACAGAGTGGTCAATTCCTGGAATGCTCTACCTGACTCCATTGTTATTTCCACAAACCCCCGTAGCTTCAATCTTAAACTGATTACCGTGGATCTCACCCCCATTCCTAAGATGTCTGTATAGGGGGCATGCATAAGCGCACCAGCGTGACTACTGTGGGAGCTTCATCACTGGAAGGTTTTGAGAAGAGACTGGACTACTATCTCTCAGAAATGGTGTAGGGCCTCCTGCTTGGGTGGAGGGTTGGACTGGATGACCTCCAAGGTCCCTTCCAGCTCTGTTATTCTGTTCTGTCCCTGTCCTACGGTCCCTAAACATAAATACTTATGTGCTCATGTCCAAGTTTATACTTATCCCTGTTATCTCGTACATGTTTGACAAACTAAATAAATAAATAAAGTGGCCTCAATGACTCTCTAAAAGGATGCAAATGACCAGCTGTCTGCAAGGAGTATAAATCCTTCCATTCCCCTCCATCTGGTCAGAGCTGAAGGAGCTTCTTGGACGAGGAGCGAAACGTCTTCAAAGAAAAAAACCAGGAAGTCCAGTGGCCTTTGGGGCAACCATGACCTGGATGACTTGAGAATCTCCCTAGACGTTCAGCCTCAAGGACAAGCTGGCTGCTGGACCACTCAGCTTATGAAGGCCGTGTTAACACCATCGGTTTCCAACCTACCGTTCCTCGAGGGTTGCTTCTGTGTCGTGAGCCCTGAACGCAGACCGCACGAGGCTCACGGCTGCTGGTGTCTTCTCTTCCTCCTCTTCCTTCCCTGCTTTGCAACCAACAACTCCAGGCAAAGGGCACAGCCTGGAAGATGAATCTGGAGCCTAGCGGTGGAACAAGCAGGAATCAGGATCTGAATTTAAAGAGGGAAGCTAGGATGCTTCTGTGTGCTAAGTTGTAAACATTCCTTTGCCTTCCGCAGAGAGGCACAACTGACGCACCGGATTTGAGTTTTGCAAAAGTCATTACAATAACGCGAAACTGCCGTGATGCAGGGTCTATAGAGAGTCCTCAGTTAATGACAGTACATGGGACCAGAGTTCCATCGCAAAGCGGTGGGGTTGTACAACGCACCACGTGGCCGTGCCACTTAGCAGCAGCATTTCTGACAGTCCTGATTTAGTGTTGTTAAGTGATGACCGCACAGGTCGGGAACTCTGGGAGCTGAAGTCCACATTTGATTAAAGATACTAAGATTGAGAAAGATTGAATTTGTAGGAGTTAACCGAAGCTGGGAGGTGGAGTTAAACGAGGGATCGTCCTAGAATCTCTACGTAGCCACAAACAACTAAGTCCAACCTCTCTTGAATGCCACTGACTCTTCTCTAACTCCTAGCCGGTGCTAACCGTGAGTTGAGAAGATTCTTGTACACAGGCATCATCATCTTTTAACGACCCCGTAATCCCTGGCGGGGTGGAGTCTGGGCACCTGAATGGAGCTGAGTGTTTACTGGCCGGATGCCTTTCCTGTCACCAATGCGGAGCTATATTCAGCAGATATATTCTCATCATGTCCAGAGAGAGAAGTATCTGTCTCTACCTAAGACAGTGATGGCTAACCTTTTTGCCGTCGTGTGCCAAAAGTGGGGGGGGAGGGGTTGTGCGGGGGGAGGGGGGCGCACACATGCGTGCCCACACCTATAATTCAATGCCCCCGTGCCCCCCCTGCTTTTGGCACGCGACAGCAAAAAGGTTACCGGTGGGCCAGGTAGGTCCGTTTTTCGCCTTCCCCAGGCTCCAGGGGCTTTCTTGGGGAGGTCAAAAACGGCCTTCCCCACCCTCTGGACTCCCTCCGGAGGCCAGAAGCGGCCCGTTTCCCAACTTCCAGTGGGCCCGGAAAGCCCAAAAATTAGCTGTGGAGCCAAGCTAGAGCAACATTCGCAGGCCCGCAGATATGGCTCCGCGTGCCACCTGTGGCACACGTGCCATTGGTTCGCCATCACGGACCTAGGATCTTGTACACAAGACATGAATGACAATAAATCAGTTAAATTGGCCCTTCACGTGTGGACCTGATCTTTCATGACTGACGGAACCGGAGTGACACTGGATTAAGAACGAGAGAAGAGGGGAAGAGAAACCGATAGGCAGGCTAAGCGCCAGTTCAGAGACTCTGGAGTTTTGCTACAGCATTGAAGAGGCTTCTTGCCATTCACGAAGTGAGATGGGGGCGAGCGAGGCCAGGCATCTCCCAGCCAAGATCCTGACAATAACATCTTTGGCTATCCATGATCTCCCACCATGCCACGTTTCTCCCTGACCCTGCCTTGATTGCCAGGAGGCCGTAGATCACTCGCCACCAGTAGAATATCGGAAGTTTCTCGTCTCTTTGACACGGCAGAATTGTAGAACTCAATCCTTGGCTGCAGTTAGATCTTCAGAGGGAAACAGTCCAAGAAACTATTAAGATCCACAGCCAGATAAGAGCCTAAACCTTCTGGGGCTTGTCGACAGAAGCCAGATTTGTCAATATTAGACAACCGTAGCTCACCAAGCAAATTAAATGGTTGGAAGAGGATCTTGTTTTCACCTGATCTGGAGGTTGCATCACATCAATCCCAGCCTTTCTACAGGTAGGTTCTTGGTTTCCTTCCAGCTCTCTCAACTTCTCTTTCAGCTGCCGGATTTCTGCCCTGCTGAAAGACGACATGGATCATTTGCACAGCCAGACTTTACTACGGATGAATGAAATCCTGGTGATGATCTTCCCAAGATTTGTGATTCGACCGACGCTCCCCGAAGTGCGTTGTATAGTAGTCCTCGCTTAGAGACCATTGGAAATTACCACCTACCTGAAAAAGGGGACTTACAACCCAGATCTCAAGTTTCTGGTTTAGATCTTAGAATGGGATTAACTGCAACTGTGTGCCTCCCGACCCCCACCCACTTCAGAGACAGACAGCTATTCCTCAACCCCAAATCTCTAGTGCCTACTACCGTATTTTTCGGAGTGTAAGATGCACCTTTTTTCCCCCTAAAAGGGGGTGAAAATTTAGGTGCGTCTTATACACCGAATGTGGCCCCGCCCACCCACTGGCCCCCACCCTTCGGCCTCTGCCTCCCAGCAATTTACCTCCTTGCAGCAAGCAGCAAGAAGAAACAGCCCATTTCAGCTTCAGCACAGCCTAATTAGCACAAGTTGATTGTCCGTTGCATCGGCCACCCGACTCTCAGCTGTTTCAGGCTGCAGGGATTGCCATTGCCTTATTGCTGGGCGGGCCTCTGCGGCTTGCTGTAAGGAGGTAAATTGCTGGGAATAGATTTTTTTTCCCCTTCTGCTAATCAAGCTATGCTGAAAACGAAAATGAATGTAAAGCAGGCTGTTTGCTGTTTGCTGTAACAAGGCAAAATTGCTGGGAGGCAGATTTCTTTTTCTTGTTTTCCTCACCAAAAAAGGTAGGTGCGTCTTATAGTCCGGAGTGTCTTATACTCTGAAAAATGCGGTAATTAGGGGAGGTCAGACTTTACCAATAAATTTGGGCTGCCTGCTGGATTATTATTATTTTTTAAAAATCCATTTTAAGGCCAGGCTCACATTTCTTTCTTCATGCAATTCTTGCCAGGCAGGGTTCATTTGGATTTCTCAGCAGGAGGAAGGAACTCTTCTGAAAACTAAGTAATTCCACTAACTTGGTGAGAAGGAGCAGGAGGAGGAATAACTAGAGAAAAGACAGTTTGGGGATATACACAATGTCCTCCTACCTGTCAATGACTACTTCAGCTGCAACCGCAATAATACAGGAGCGCACAATAGATACAAACTCAAGATAAACCGCTCCAAACTCGATTGCAGAAAATACGACTTCAGCAACAGAGTGGTCAGTGCCTGGAATGCACTACCTAACTCTGGGATTTCATCCCCAAACCCCCAAAACTTTAACCTTAGACTGCCTACAGTTGACCTCACCCCATTCCTAAGAGGTCCATAAAGGAGACGGGCATTAGCGCACCAACGTGCCTACCGTCCCTGTCCAAATGTCCCCATTTATTTGTATCCGTTTCATGTATTCATAATCATGTTTATACTTGTATCTGTTCTCTAATACGTGCTTGACGAAAGAAATAAATAAAAATACCTGCTGAATTCAAAGCAGCTTTTCTAGGTTGGGCAATGTATTCACTTTGGACTGGCAGAAAGAGAAGGGGGTCGAGGGGAAAGAAAAGTTGGGTGGTTTCTCCCCCAAATCTGCAATAGGTGGGATCTGGGCTCTGTTGGCTGAGCCCCAGGAACTTAACTCTTTAACTGCCAGCTGATTCTGAAGGACGAGAATATGGTCTCTCGGCCCCGCCACGGTCTTGCCGAGAGCTTCACACATTTCTGGGAGATCGGATTCCTTAGCAACCTTAGAGTGATCCACTTCTCCAGCAGCTGTGGGAGAGAGCAACAGCGCCCTGCTGGCCTCTGAAGGCCGCAACCCATCCTCCATTTCCTGGAAGGGGAAAAAATAAATAAAAAATACGAAACACTGATCCACCTGGAACGTTTTTTTCCCCCTCCTGTAAGTTACCGCCTTCTGCACTTATCTAATGAGCTAGAAGCTCCAGAAAAATGAAACTTGCTTTAATGAAAAGACGCACTGTGGGGGGGGGGGGGGAGCCTTCTACAATATGCAGCCTTTCCGATCTTTTACCCGCCACTGGGG
>WNWU01015875.1:0-16495 GCA_012654045.1 Ptyas mucosa | reverse complement strand
TATCTATCTATCTATCTATCTATCTATCTATCTATCTATCTATCTATTGCAAGGTATATTTTAATGTATGCACTTTACTTTTTAACTGTTTGATTATTTAATTTTATTTTGTAAAACACTGACCTAAGAGAACTCTTAACTTTAACCAAATGTGTATTATTTCATTGGGCTATCATATAATTCAGAACTCATATTCCATTTAGTTATAACTTTAAAAATGTTAAGCAATGTCCCCTACCATTTTTATTTGATAGTGGTTCATTCATTGTGGTTATAGGCCTGATCTTTGTTGTTTAAAAGTAATGCACCTACTAATATTCTCCATTACATAAGGTTCCCTTCATATTTCCTAAGTATATACCAGCCGAAAACTCTAGATGATGATTGTACAGTGTTTACTGTTTAGGAAAACAAAAAGAAAACACTATTCCTCTAGCTAATTCGTTCCATTGCCAAATTATCTATATTTGTGTATGTTTTAAGACAGTCTCATTTGAGTCAAGCTTGAGTCAAGTGCACCAGCATGCCTACCGTCCCTGTCCTAATGTTCCCTTTTATTCGTATCCATTTCATGTATTCATAATCATGTTTATGCTTATATCTGTTGTCTAATACATGCTTGAAGAACTAAACAAACAAACAAATAAATAAAATAAAATAAATTTCATGGGCACATCCATATACTTTGTGTGGGATAGTAATATAGAAGTTCAGGCAAGCTATATGTTTCCCCCCACTTCCCCCCAAAGCCTACATTATGATCCAAGTTTGAAGGCTTGGGTGCTGTAGTAAGATATACCAGCTTGGGTCTTAGTTGCTGGAAGTACAATTTAAATAGGATGGGCTGTGGCAGGGACCCATCACAGTTCATGCTTCTTCTCTTTCTATAGTGCAGAAAATTGCACCTCTCTCAGTTTAAAATGACATCATCGATGTGTACTGAACTAGGGTAGAGATTTGTATCAGCTTTTGGCACATTCTACTAATTCCCATTCCCAAATCCTAAATTTACATATACTTAATCCCCTTAAATTGTGTGCTCTTCTTTCTCCTGATTTCTTTTTTTGTGTCTTAATATTCCAACAACTGGAAAAAGACCAGGAGGAATTTATGTATACATGTGTGTGTATACTGTCTATGGCAAATGTACTTGGAAAGAATGGTAGTAAAGGAAGATTTGAATAGAGGTGTATTCATATGTAGGCATAACTCTGTGTATCCATGCCAACCGTAGAAGTGATGCTCAGCATACCAGTGGTTTTTTGTCCTCTTCTGGCCCAACTGTTTGTTTATAGGAGGCCGAGAAAGGGGTGTAGGAGACTGATTTTCACTGATTTAATAGAGATACCATTTGTCTTTACAACAGTCTGTAAGTGCAAAGCATAGTTCTATGATGTACATTGCCCAGAGTCACTTTTTGAAATGGGCAACTATAGAAGTAGCGATAGATAGATAGATAGATAGATAGATAGATAGATAGATAGATAGATGATAGGTAGGTAGGTAGATTGAGAGAGAGAGAGAGAGACAGACAGACAGACAGACAGACAGACAGACAGACAGACAATAGTCTTTTCAGTTGTGGCTCTCCTTTTTTTAAAGACCAGGTAAAATCCATCACTAGAGGCCTTTAAAATGTAGAGAGATTATCTTATTCAGGTCATTGTTACCTGATGTAGCAGTTAGCATACATTTCTGCCTGCAATCTGTTTTGTCACCTGGGTCCCATATATTGATATTTTGTCTACTATTTTAAAATAAGTCATCATTATTATAAAATGCATTGAGCTCCCCTGCATAAAAGAAAGAAAGGGTCTGAACAAACCAAACAGGAAATCTGTGGCGAGGCCTTTGAATGGTAAACGTGACAGGATGCAGGCGTTTGTCCTGCCTGACTCTTTTGTCAAATCATGCCACAATTGTCTATTCTCAGGCTTGTCTTCTTCCCTGATGAATTTTACATTGGTCCCATAGTTTTATACTTGCCTCCCATGTGTAGCCTCCTCCCGTCCCTTAATGTGTATCCTCACTTTTTTTAGGCCCATATGGCCTTCTCATTTCCCCTTTTCACCATAAAACTCCACCACTCCACAATCCCAAGGACCACACAAGCAAATGTTGGAGAAGTTACGAACTGTGGAGACATGTAGCTACTGTCAGAAGTAGATATTTACACTGGCATGCCTGTTCAGGTCTTTGGTTCTATTCCAACACCGTTTAGCAGTGTCATTAGCTTCCTGGGAACTGTGCTAGTTCTCTTCTGCAGTGTGATATTAGCTTCAGGATTGTATGGAAGGCTGTATTATTCTGCCCCCTTTTTAAAAAGCACAATAAAGAATGACAGTATATTTCCACAAAGGTGTGATAAATAGCAGAGTCTTGACTACAGTTGCAATTAGCCATTTCCTACCACTTTTCCAAGGTGTAGATTAACATCCACATCCATTATTACTTACCAAAGTTTTCCTGGCCTGTCCTACTTACAAATATTGCAAGCTATCGAGTTTCCTCTCTGAAGTATCACTTACAGTATTTGTTTCAGTTAAATGCTTTGTATGGCCTACCTTTTTTTTTTTATTAACTACATGAAACATTAGCCTTCTTTTCAGTGCACATCACTATCTGGGTCAGTTTAAAATTAATTCAAGACCAAGAAATTACATTTGCTGTTGTGATATTACAATTCTTGTATGTGTGTATTACGCATGTCACATACTTTATTATGTACTTTGGTTTTATGGATCTCCCCCATCTACGCTGCATTTCAGATGCTATATATCTGGAGAGATTTTGAGACTCTAATGATCCTATACTTTTCTGGATATATTTTTCAATACTATTCACTTTCTTAAGTTTATGAAAGTACATACATTTTCTAATTGTAGCTTTCATCAGTAGAACATGGCTTTTAGTTTGCTGCTGAACATAGTGAGTTGTCCTGGCTTTACTGAGTGCAGCCAACAATGAATTGGATTGATATTTTAGAGTGCCAACTTCTTTTTAAAGAAAGAGATTAATAACAATCTATCTATTGAAAGTTTGTACTCTTTTCCTAAAGTCTAATGCGGTTTCCTTTTTAAAAAACCTCAATGAATAAATAATAGATTTCCATTTAATTTTGAGCTTGGCTAGGTGAGAAGAACACATTACTATAGTCATTTACCATTCGTGCAGATGTGGCGGAGTTGATATTTTCATTTGTCTTCCTGCAGCTGTTTCTTTAGCTCAGAGATCAAGGTGATGAGAAGAGACATAGAAGTTCTCTATCACTTGGATATGGAAAGACCAGGAGACAGAATTCATCCTCATAGTTGCAATTAACTCAAGATTTATATTTAAAGTCTCCAGTCTATTTTATTTTGGAAAGACATGCACAGTATAAGTGTAGTTACGCAGGGCAAAGTACAGACATAGGCGTCCTTCAGCACAAGTGGAAGATCACAGGCTAGAAAGGCCATATGCCAGGAAAGCTTTAATCCTGATTCCTGAATTAAGCATGTATTAAACGTGATGATCTAAATGGCTCCTTCCAATTCTGTGATGACATGTATACAAATACATATACTAAAACAGTGATGGCTAACCTTTTTGCCATCGCGTGCCAGGAGCGGGGTGAGGTGCCCACACCCATAATTCTATGTGCCCTGCCCCCACGGATGCACATGCAACACCCCACCCCCCACTCCTAGCACACGATGGCACGATAGGCCCGTTTTTTGCTTTCCCGTCTCCAGAGCCTTTCTAGGAGTCTGGGGAGGGTGAAAACGGCCTTCCCCCATCCCCCCAGAGGCCGAAAATGGCCAATGTGCCAACTTCTGGTCTGGAAGTTGGCAAACAGGCCATTTCTGGCCCCCGGAGGGCCTCGGGGGGGAGTGTTCTCACCCTCCCCAGACTCCTAGAAAGGTTCTGGAGGCTGGGGAAAGAGAAAAGCGGGTCTTCCCCCCCCAGGTCCTCCAGAGGCAGGAAACAGCCTGTTTCCCTACTTCTGGTGGGCCCAGAAGGCCCGAAAACCAATTGGCCTGAGCACGCATGCGTTCTGGAGCTGAGCTCGATATGGCTACGCGGGCCCCCTGTGGCACACGTGCCATAGGTTCACCATCACGGTACTAAACAATCCATTGTTTAAAAGCATAGCCTGCCTCTGCATGAGTTTTGGTGAAAAACAAATATTAGAAGATTTTGTGAAGTAACTGGATAAATGTGGAGTAGATAGTACTAAATCTGGTGGATTTGAAACTGTTTAAACAACCACATCCAAAAAAGATTCATAAATAGATCTGCATCTACCTGAAGGAAAGGACTCTTTTGAGTTTTCCAGAGCTTTGTATTCTGCCCAATGTCATTCAACATATTTAAAAATGATCTACCTGATACAATCGAAGGGATGCTTATCAGATCTACAGATGACATTTGGGGGAATTAATGCGTCAGAGGGCAACAACACAATTCAAAATCATTTTGACAGATCTGAACACTGAGCCAAATTGACCTGGTAGAATGATGTTCAACTGTGATATGTGTATGGTCCCTTTAATTTTAAATGCATAGATATAGGATTGGGAAAATCTGGAGTGTGAAAGCAGGAACAAAAAGTGCTAGTGAGCCAGCAGCAGAATATGAGTAAGAAGTCTATTTTGGGGTTTTATCAGCAGGATTGCATCCAGTTCATTGGAGGTAATAGCTCCCTTGGACTACATTTATTTATTTATATGTTGCCTGATTCCTGACAGCTCTAAGCGGTTTAAAATTGAAAAAGTATTTTTTTTAAAGACCATGAGTAGCCCAAATTCAATATAGCAAATAAAAATCAATTTCCTCCACTCCCACCCCCAAAGCAGGGATTTAATCTTCAGCCAGTTTCCAAGCCTAGAAGTCAGATCTTTAATAATTTTAACATGGACATAAAGAAGTTACAGTAAATTCAAAGGAGAGCTACCAGGATAAAGGATCTGGAAACCAAGCAGTACAGAAACAGAAAAAGCTACTTAATTCATAAAAGAAAAAAGAAGGGGAGATCTGGTAGTACTCTATAAATGCATATGACAGGTTGCTCCATGGAAGAGGTATCTGATAAAATTTTTCTGACAGAATTGTCTGCAGTACAGCAACCAGTGGTTTGAAATACAATTTATGATTTCATATATTCTTAGTTTAAATCTGGAAGGGAAGGGTTTATACCTGACCTCTCAAGACACTTCATGATGACCGGTTTGTATGCACTTACTTTGGGAGTAAAACAGTAGTGAATTGGCAAGAGTACTTGAGTAGGTTTTCATTTAGGTCTTCAGAGCTCCACTGCTAACCACAACTTCTGACTTGTAAGATCAGCCAAAACTTTTGGATAGGTATTGTCTGTATGCTTTCTTCCATTATTTCCAGCATATCTTTTAATTTTCACTTGAAAAAGAGATGCTTGATAATATTGTTAATTTTCCCCAATACCTAATTATCACCTTTGTTGTTAACAGTGTGATATGTGTTTGTCTGCTGCAATTATAATTTTTAAATATTTGCAAAGGTAAAAGTAAAGCAGGAGGGAAATATTTGAGCAAGATATGCTATGATGAACATGAACTTTAAGATCTTTCTAATTTTTTCAGCCAGAATGTCAACATTAAATCTAAAGAATATTTAGATATTCTGGATTAGGGGACACTTTAAAAATGATCTCTTTGTTTTGTATTACTTAGGGTAAAATTGCAGCAAATCAATTTTCTGATACTTGATTGTGTCTAGAATTAAAAGGTGTTCATTGTCAACAACTTTTATCCAGAACTGTGATTTGCATTGAAATGAAGCTAAAATGGTACCATTGCAACACTTTCAAACATAATCTTTTTTTTTTATTGACAGGTTAATGACTCCAGAGAGTGAAATTAGATTTGTCCACAAGCAAATGGGCTTAGTGCCAGGCTGGGGGGGAGCTGCCAGGCTTACCCAAATCCTTGGCAGCAGCCCTGCCCTCAAGTTGCTGAGTGGTGCTGTGAAACTGGATCCACAGAATGCCCTTCATATTGGCTTGGTAGATTCCATCTTGTCCTCGTCTGATGAACACGAGTCTCTGAGAGAAATGCACACATGGCTTAAGCTATATACTACAGGCCCTGCTGAAGTCATTCAGGCTGTGAAGAAAGTTGTTTCAGCAGGAAGAGAGTTACAGTTAGAAGCTGCCTTGAGGAGAGAAAAAGAGATATTTGGAACAGTTTGGGGTGGTCCTGCTAATTTGCAGGCATTGGCTCAGAGAACAAAACATAAATGAGACAATTTTCATCTTACTTTCTTCAACTAAAACAGCTGCTGCCAAAGACGACTGCTGGGAAACCTTCCAAACATTATGAACTCAGTAGGTGTTAGCCTTATTAGGACAGCTCTCCTGGAATGCCACTGGCACTGCACTGACAATTAACTAGAGGTGCCACCCAGGTTTTTTTAAACAATACTCTCATTTTCTGCTTTTTTTTCTACAATGACTCCCACCCTGATAGTACCTGATATGAACCCACTTGGAAATTAATGTGCATAAAGTGGCATGTGTAAGAATCGTAAGACTTGAGAAAATAATTTTCCTCAGAATTTTTAAATGCTGGCATTATGTGTGGTTTGTATATATAGATTTTGTGTTGAGAAGCTGCCCCTTTTTTTAGACAGGCTTAGTTGACATTGGTAACCTCAACTCTAAAGTCTTGCAGATGATCACAAATAATTTACAATTCGTACATGTCATACCTTTGAATAACTAGCTCACTGTGAATTGACTCACAACTTCAAATCGAAACTGAAAAATGCCAAATGCTTTTTCGTTGTATTGTAAATTATTCCCTCTATATTTATCTATAAGCAAAGCTCCTGCCTTCAACCTCACATCTA
The DNA here is from genome assembly GCA_012654045.1 of Ptyas mucosa. Classification (NCBI taxonomy): domain Eukaryota; kingdom Metazoa; phylum Chordata; class Lepidosauria; order Squamata; family Colubridae; genus Ptyas; species Ptyas mucosa. The sequence continues at coordinate 9,628 of WNWU01015875.1, read as the reverse complement.
ATTACTAGGTTCTTCTACGAACAGAGCTCTTGGAGACATTCCGTTTCATTGTGAACTTCTTACCTTCACTTTATATATTTATAAAGTTGAAGTAAGGAGGAAATATTCACTCAGATGTATGGCAAAATTTGACATTTTTTATATTAGTACTACTAGTTGCCACAACTATGAAATTTATTTAATGGCTTGAAGTCTGTGCAGCACAATAGATAGTACCAACAATCTAAAGATAACATTCCATTGACCTTACCTTGCTAATTAGCTTGTATGAAGCATCTTGGATGAACCAGTGTTTTTCAGATGTCCATATGCACATATTTACTCGACATATCTCATGGTAGAAGTAAAGTTATCTGCTGTAGTTTTCAGGACATTCTACATACACCATGTTCAGCTTACGTTAGCTGGTCAGACATAATAGTGTAAACAAGGCTATGCAATATTTCTGATGCACTTCCCAAAATGCTTTGGAGTACATGTCGTAGTAAACAGAGCACTTGAATATGAATTTTTCCAACAGAAGTTCATTTTCCCAGGATAGTGCAGCAGTTGGGTTGTTTTCTGAAGGACTCAGAAAACAGGAAACTTGGAAATCAAATCCAAACAACTGCATAACTTTAAAATTAATTTTGATGAATAAGCTTAAAACTAGAATAGTACATTCAACAATCTAGGCACCTGTTGAGGGAGTAATGTCTTTGCTTATTAGCTGACACAGCATACAACACAGCTGCATACATATCTACTCTGATGTATCAGTATATTCCATTGAACTTCCACCTAAAAGGTAAAAGTATATGTAAGGTTACAGTTGCGCTCTAGTCCTTAGATATCAAAGTTTGAAGTAGTGGGTGAATTCATCAATCTAGATTGCCTTACCAGACCTCTGTTAAACTATGTTAACTGCTTTTGCTGAAGAAAAGGACTTCTTTGCTGAACTTGCCTTTATTAAGGACCTAATTTCTATACTTTTCTTGAGATTAGAGTAGGTGCTCTTCCCAGCTGCAGGCAGAAGCATGAAGAAAGTGGCAAGGCCTCCGAAGCAGGAGAGGATTTTGTTCTCTTAGTTCACAAGATGTGATACCAAAATAAAAAAATCTAACCTTCCCTCTGGACGGGGGTGGGGGGGGAAGGACTAAGTTCCATCATTCACCATTCTAATTAAAGTTGAACATATAGTTAAGGACATTAGAGCAATTTGGGAACATCTACAGCTGGGAACTGATCTCTGCAGACTTGTATTTATTGCAGTAGCCTTGATGAATCTGTTGAAATTAAGGCCTGGTGCTATCTTGTAAGCAGGTTTGAGCATCTATTTCTTGATTACATTCTCACTAATTTACTAGTAAAAAATGAAATATGGAAAGGAGAATTTTTAAAAATCAGTTAAGCACATTCAGTTGTTCACAAGTCAGATATTTTCTTTGGTAAAATGCATAATTGGGATGTCTACTTTTAATTGGAGTCCATTATGTCTCTAGTCTCTCTCATAAAACTATTTCACATGATGTGTTAAGTAAATATTAATAATTAAATATTTAACATTAAAATTTAAGTTTCTTGTGAATGTGAGCAAAAAAAGAATATGAATTATGTAATTGTTCAGACCCTTTAAATGCTTTGTTCAATTCTGTAAAGGAGATCTATGGACAGAAATAAATTATTTAAATAACTCCATTGCTCAGGTTTCCTGGTTATTGGCGAGTAGGAACTGGTTCAATTTGATGAGCCAAATTTGCTAATAACAGAAAAAATAATTATGTATCTGCTGTTTTAATGTTTTTTAAAGTATTGAGCATCTTGATCCATTGCATGTAATCTTGTATCTACAAAGCTCTAAGATGTTTAGAAGCAACTTGGCTAAACTTTTTAAGAGCTATGGTTCATGTCCCTTGGCATGATTCAATTGCTTTCCTGTGCCTGAAATCCAGACTAGCTTTTATAGATGGTGAGAGACTATGTTGTTTAACATATGGGTTAAAACATACTGTATCTTTATGAGGAGATCTTTGCTCTGCTTGATCTTCATGGATAATTTTGCATCATCCTGGAAGAAGATACAGAATAAGGAAAGTGTAGACTCAGATTTGGGATACTAGTGTATCCCAGGCCAATATTTTCACCTTTTACGGGTTAAAATGTTGTAATCTAAACATTGTATTCTTTGAGCCTGATGTCTCTGAGAAGGCTGGAGTATATCTCCTTATTACTGCGGAGGCTAAAATAAATGATGTTTGCACTAGCCAATTATTCTAGGTGTAAAAACTGGGCAAGTTGGGTGAGGAAATTTTTTGGGGGTAGGTGATTAGTGTTTAGAAATCTGCAGAATAGTCATTAAATTCTGGTTTGCTGCTATTGCTGTAAGGTAATAATGGGGGGAACTCAAGAACTGCTACTCTAATATAAATTTATTCTATTGTCTGAATAATTTTATATTTTTACTGTTTTCATCTACATGTATTGGAAATTTGATTCCTGAATTAAATACATTTACCAGATTGCTATTTTAAACAAAATTTTAGGATAGAAGTAGTGTACATAGTGCATCAAATAAATAATTATGGAGCTTCAGACACTACTACTTTCAGTTATTAGGAACAGTTTTGTTCAACCTACATTTGATGGGCTCGTAATACAACGTACATATTTTTATATGTATTGCAATGTATCTCTGTAAAGCAACTACAACTACAGTACTTTGAGATTAAGCTATAATCAGGTGGCCCATTGCATGCTAGGACTTCTCAACTACATTACTTTAAAAAAATCATTTAATTATGCTGCTGAAGTATTACAGGGTTTTTAATTTATTTTTTAGCTTGCATTTATTATTTTTACATCTAATACAAGGCAGTGAACATATCTAATATTTCCTCCTTTTTTCTTCAAAGTATCAACAACCCAGTGAGGTGGGCTGGGCTGAGACAGTGTGAGTGTCGCAAAGTTACCTAGCCAGCTGGTACCTAGCCATACGTAAGGCAGGACTATAACACAGAGTCTTCTAGTTTCTAGCCTGGTGTCCTAACCACTAGACCAATCTGGTTCTATTGTAAATACATGTAAAACAATTCCTGTCAAAACATAATTTAAATAACATGCTAAGTGAAAACAAAATTCTGATAATTTCAATGTAAAAATAATTTTCTAGCATCCTGTTTTAGAGAAACTAGGAGAAGCAAATGTTACAGTGCCTTTTCTATCGTTATCTTCAACTACTGTAATCATCTTTCCATAGGAGCATATTGTGCAAGCATCTTTATTTTTCTGCTCAACATTTATTCTAGTCATCTTGTTCTGCAGTGCATTTTGTTATTCTATTAACCAAGCAAAGGCAGTGCATAAACCTCTTTCAAGACATGTCTTTAGTGTGACATGGGTTCAATTAAGATTGTTGATAAAATGTAGTTTATTAAATTATAAATCTTGTAACAAAAACGACACAAGAAAGACGCAAACAAGCTACAGGGACTAGACAGAGAGCCAATGAAGACACCATGACTTCTTTACAAGCAAAACTCTGCAACAGAAATTATTTTACATTTCATTTTCAGGATGATTTATCTCTCAGCTTTAGTAAAACATCTGAATTTCAGGAGTCACAACTAGTTTATGTTAAAATTAAGCATCTTGCACATTTCCAAACTCTTGATCATTTCCAGTTTTAATATTCCTTCCATACATCAATCCATGCAGATAGTTACTTAAGATACTTAATGCAACAAATAATAACAGTTCCAAGTTGTACAGTGAATATACATTTGTCAAAAAAGAAGGATGGGTTTTAATATGGAGAGGGGCATATACTACAAAATAAAAGCAGACATTTTACAAAACTGAGTGTTGCTAAACAGCTTCCAAACCATTAACACATGCCCAGATTTTTAAATGTTCAGTGTTCCAGACAAATTAAGAGACAGCTTTTAATGTTAGATGATCAGGTTTCCTTTCTTCCCCTTCTTCTCATACGGAAACACTTTAAAATAAGACTGCTAGGCTGGAGCGCAATGTCAATACAGACAAAATGTACAGGTATAAGACTGAATTTTAAAACCATGGCTCTAGAATTAGACTTCTGTTATTGTGCACTGTCCATCAGGCCTTCTCGATCTCACAGTGGTATTTCCCACCCCACTGCCTGCCACTGGTCTATCCAAGGCTGGCTGATTTCCATTCAGATGTCTCTGCTGAGCAGAGGGTACAGGCAGCTGAAATTGGGCAGACAAATCCTCACTATCACTGCTAGCATCCGATTCTGTTTCCTCTATGGAGGTGTCAATAACTTGCATCCTACCAGAAGATAGTGATTCATGGTCTTCCTCTCCCTCACCCCTATGGCTCCTTTCAACCAAACTGTCTCCATTGATTTGCAAGTTGGCAAAAGAGTTCTCTAGAGTACTTTCCTCAGGTGATGGTGTTGCAGGACTTGTCAGCTGACCATCTAGTGTAGGAAGGGGTCTAACAGTTGCTGGAGGCTGCCCAGCAGCAGCAGCACCTAGCGGTGGTATACTGTCTGCACCATCTGCAGAGCTCTCTCTTGCTAGATTGATAGCAGTAGAGTCACAGTCCAACCTAAGCCCAGCCACTCCCTTCTTTGGAATATCTATTATGTCCCGTTTTATTTTCCTGCGACGTCCATGCTCATTTCTCCTATACTGAACCATGTTCTCAAGATCTGCCACATATAAGAAACCAGCAATTAACATTTCAGTGCTCTTTTTACCTTTAGAAAATGCATCTTCCAACTCCCTACTGGTACGTTCGTCATATTGCCACCAGCCATTTCTGCCTTCATAATACCAAGCATATTCCCCATTGCCTCTACTGGCTGCTTTGAGTTCCTCAGGCGAAAGCAAAGTTGGTTTATCAAGAAAGTCCTCTGGAATCTCCTGCCGACAGAGTGCACACCGCTTTCCCAACCAGGAAGCTCCTTTTACACACAGATAGCAGAAGACGTGTTTGCAGGGCAGACTCACAGGGTGGACACATGTTTGCAGGCAGATAGCACATTCGGGAACCATAAGAGATGGGGTTGCATTTGAACATGATTCGTTTGCCTTTTTGTTCGTTGGAAGCATATTGATTGAGTGATCAAGTTCACCACAACCAGCCATCCTACAGAGAATCAAAAATACATTAATTTGATGAGATACAACATCATTTGTTTATCTTGTTTTAGAATACCTGAATCGTTTAAAAAGATTGAAAATGAAGCAGAACTTTCTAGACTGTGATGCTATCTACTGGCAAGGAGAAAGCTGTTACAAATAGTTCATGGTTATGACTGCTCCTCAAAGTTCTAGCTTCCAGCGTCCACTGTCACACAAGGTGGGCAACTGGTTTGGTAACATGGTTTCAATTTGCAACCCTCCCTGCTGGCTTCCCACAAGCAAAGTCAATAGCAAAGTCATTAGGGGAAGGTTGCAAGTTGCCACGATTCCCCACCTACTCAGACACCCTCTCCCAATAGGCAGCAGCCATCACTGTGCTTATACCATGCTTCCCTAGCCATCCGTACCACCAGGCGCTCCCTCTCCCTTGTCGTTTGGTCGTTGAAAGCCAGAAGATAGTTGCAAGGAGGTGGTCACTTAGCAACAACAACGGGGGCCGTAAAGAATTGTCATTGCTATACAATGTAGTCACATGTCAAAGTGACTTACAACAGCAAAGGAAATCCCAGCCCTATTTGCCATAGTAATTTGAAGACTACCTGTATATTGTGGGCAGTAGTCCAAAAGATGGGTGGGGCCATATATATTTCTTTAGATAAACAGACAAATGAAAAAATTACTTAACGCTGGCTTATGCCTCTTGTTGGTTAACCATTTTAACTCAGAACATTTAATTGTTATTACCCAGTTCCATTTACCGTTCCCCTATTTGCTTCCTTGCATATTCACCAATTACTCAAAATCAAAATCAGCCATAGTAACGCTTGTTTATCTCTTTCTATGACAGCAAAGATTGCTCAGCTACAAGATGCAGCGTTCCTTCTGTGAGATAGTATCATTCATTTATACAGAGACTAATTTTAGTATGAGGGGGGAAAACAGTGTTCACCACAGAATACTGAAAGCAAACTGCTAGAAAGAAATAAAACTCTTCAGTTTCTGTTTTCAATGATAGGTGAATTCAGAAAAGAAAAGCAGCCAGAAAACAAATATTTAATCTGCTGTAAATAGAAGTCCACTTAAACCGCAAAAGCAAGAGCTTTTAAAGCAGAAATCAACAATATTTCAGAAGCTGCAACATTACTACCAAACCTTTCAGTGGAACACAGAACGGTAGGGATAATTATATACAAAAGGATGGCACGGACATCTTTTTACTTGCTTTGTCAGGGTAGGGTAAGCGTGGCAGTAAGAATAGGACACTTCTAATAAGCAGAGAGCTTTCAAATGCTAGCTCTGAAAACTCTCCCCAAAAGAAAATAAGCTAACAAAATCTGGAAAACCATGTCACTCATTTTGGTAATTTTGGCACACTTTGGGATTCTTTTCACACTTTTAAGACATTGAATTTTCTTCCTAGAAACTCCCTATCCCCGTTCTTTATGTTGATTATTTAATACCATCAACGAAGCTGGTATTAAATTAATTTGACACAACAGTAAGACCAAGATGTTTTCTCGAGCAATGAAGAGCTAAAGGTACTCTTAATCATGACAAGTAAGAGTATCACTAATATTTCTTCAATCTTTGTTTTACTAGTTGAACAAATTCGATTTGGAATCTCAAAATGTTCTGTTATAAAATAGTGAGAACATTTACCTGAACATTATTAAATATATATATACTGGTATAAAAATGGTTAATAAAATTAACAATTTCTTTTATCATATCATCAAATTCTTTTAGGTGATGTGATTATCTACCCATTTTTACTTGAGTTAACAACTAGTTGGCCCTATTTTTCCTTATTCTAGTTAGACTGGTATTTTGGGACTTCTCAGGACCTTTCAGCATATATTATTTAAGTGGCAACAATGCATATTTTTAAGTGGTTTCAGTATTTGTATGCCTAATAATAGGCCTAGTCAGCTCTTGGGAGTTTACACTATATGGGTTGAAAAGGATTTCATTACCCTCCACATTATTTTTAGCAGGTAAATGTAACCTGAAGGTGAAATCAACACAAAAAAATTAGATTCAGATGAAGTAGAAATTTCACATTTTAAATTTATGCTTTAGATGAAGGATGGACTAGATAAATGTTGTTAGTGGATAGTTCACATAGGTAGTACTGAGTTGAATTGAATTGAATACTTTATTTGGCCAAGTATGTTTAGACACACAAGGAATTTTGTCTCTGGTGCAGAAGCTCTCAGCGTACATGCAAAGCAACCAAGTAATGATGATCATCACCCTAATCGTACCAATAAGAGAGGGGAATAAAGAAAATAATAAGAAAGATAAATAATAATACAGGTAGTCCTTGATTTATAACAGTTTATTTAGTGACCATTTAAAATTACAGCAGCACTAAAATAAGTGACTTATGACTGTTTTTGCATACTTACAAGTGCTGCAGCATTCTCATGAGCATGTGATCAAAATTTAGATGCTTTGCAATTGGTTCATATTTATGACAGTTACAGTATCTCAGGGTCACATAATCGCCTTTTGCAACCTTCTGACAAGCAAAGTCAATGGTGACGATTCCATATTCACTTAACAATCGTGTAACTAACTTAACAACTGCAGTGACAACTTAACAAGTGTAGCAAGAAACATCTTAAAATGGGGCAAAATTCATTTAACAAATCTCTCAGCAACAAACATTTTGGGCTCAATTGTGATTTTAAGTCGAGGACTACCTGTAATACAATCATACAATATGGCTAAATATAGAGACATTAGACAGCACGGGGAGAATTAGCTGTTCAGCAGAGTGATGACATGAAGGAAAAAACTGTCCCTACATCTAGTTATTTTGGCCTGCAGTGCCCTGTAGTGCCGTCCTGAGTGGAGGAGTTGAAACAGTTTATGTCCGGGATGTGAGGGATCAGGTATATTTTCAGCCCTCCTTCTGACCCACACAATATATAGGTATTCTATGGAAGGCAGGCTGCTTGCAATTGTTTCATCTGTTGGAGTCTGTACCTGTCCTGTTTAATTGCAGTAGAAATATTATAAAAATACAAATTCAATCTGTTAACTGAAGCTGTATTTCTCTGCCTAAAGTCAGAAGTATGCAATTTATTGGCTTTGTATAACCCATTTTATTGACAGAAGACTAGATTATCTGCTGCAACTGCTGAACAGATATAAACTAGTCCCAATTTTCCATGTGTTGATAATATTTATGTTAGACTATTATAGATATAATGCATTTGGGGATTTATTTAAAAACTGTTCAAAGTTCCAACTAATAAAAAATACAGCAGAAACTAGGTCTGATTAGAAACATTCTTGCCTCTTCTAAAAGGTTTCTGCTGATTAACAGTTCATTTAAATGCAATTTGCAGCACAAATCTTTGGAGACCTACACAATGTTGAACATGAAAAAGTATGTCATTCCATGTTCATTTATGAGTGCAATCAAATCTTCAAAGGTCCTTTTCTTAGGTAATGCTTCTCTTAAATGGCAAACTAATTAAAAGCTCCCTACCCTTGCTTGGGGCATCCTACTTATGGACATGTCTCCTCAGGAAGGCTTGTCAAACACTTTAAAGTCCTTTCAGGTCATGGGGGTTTATTTTTGCATGTTTATTGTCTTTTAATAATTTGTATTTATTTTGCAAATTATCTGTGTGATTATATACTGAATGACAGCACATAACAATAAAAGATGGAGAAATAAATGTGTAAGATGGGTAAGCAAGCTGTTCATATTGTTTAGCTGTCAATTTGGAAAACAGCTAGTTTGAACATTTTTCTTGCCTGTTGTTGGAAAAAAGAATGCATCGTTTGTCTTTGTGTTGAGGATTCTAAAGTTTTCTTTATATCAAAGCTATATAGAAAAACACTGTAATTCCATTTGTAATTTGCATTAGAGGACAACAGATTATTGTCTGTGGTGGAGATCTTCAATAACACTTAAAGATAAGAACGTTTAAAAATAAGTACAGCTGTAACTAGGATAAATACTAAAACTATTTAGTCTCCAAATAATCCTAATCCAGTTCTACACAAAATATCATTTTCTATTGGCAGGCTCTATTTTTTTTTTTTTAGGAAAAAGTAGTGAGCTTGAAGTTCTAATATATATGGATGTCAATATACAAATCAACTAAGGTCTGCTCCTTGCTCTGAGTTCAAGGACTGTTTTGTATCTGGACCTTTGTTTCAAGATTGATTAAAACCTGAGTAAGTGTAGCTGAACAATTATCTTTTTCCTATGAAAGCCTGATTTTCTGAAAAAATCTAATTTTGGCTGTGTGTTCCGGTGCTGAGCAATATATCTTTAATGAGAGGAGTAATATAATTAGCCACTAACTCACAGTATAATAAAAAGTCACAGATGAATCCTCAAGTCACAACACTTTTGGGGTGAAAAAAAAACCTGAACAAAAACAGTCACAGCCCTGGCAGATAATAGATACAGTGTAAACCTGAGTTCAAACAGTGCGCTCTCTCTCTCTCATCTATCTATCTATCTATCTATCTATCTATCTATCTATCTATCTATC
>WNWU01015871.1:10000-13342 GCA_012654045.1 Ptyas mucosa | reverse complement strand
CCCTACAGAAGGCAGACAGGCAGAAAGCACCAAGGACCCCATAATCCCCTTCCTGTCCTGCTCCTCTTCCACAAACCCCATTCCAGGGGTGGGCTTCAAAAATTTTAGCAAGGGGTTCTCTGCCTGGTTATGGCCATGGTGGGTGTGGCCTAGCCAGCCTCCTGCACCACGGCGGGGGAAAGGGCATTTTTGCCCTCCCCAGGCTCCGGAGGCCCTCTGGAGGTGGAAATGGCCCCATTTCCGTCCTTCCCGAACTGCCGGTAGGCCCGTTTTTCACCCTCCCTGAGCCTCCGTATGTGCCCTGCAATTACCTGCATCCAAAACGGGCCGTGTATGGACTCCTAGGAGGGGCCAGCAAAGAGTGGGAATTGGGGGTTCGCCGAACTGCACAGAATCTTAGCTAGAGGTTCTCCCGAACCCCTGCGAACCCCCAGCAGCCCCACCCCTGCCCCATTCCCTTCTAGCACTGATGATGTCACCTAGTTGGGTCAGAAGGACCCAGGCAGAATTACGCGGACGATAAGAATCAACCTTGGTCAAAATGTTCTCATCCTATCTCTTCTCTTCGATCCATGCTGAGTTAACAGCGAGCCCCCCCCCCCACGCCGTTTCTCCAAGGCTTATGTAATCAGAGACATGTCAACAGATCTGAAGCAAGCTGAACTTTCAGAGGATAGAGGAAAAAAAACACCCCTCTAAAAACAAATGCAGCAGAGAGTGACGTTTGCACAGGCGATCCCGAAAGGTGACTAAATGCTGACAGCGAGGAAAAATATATATATATATATTTTTTTCATGCAAAACTAGTCTCGTGCTCCTTCCCCATAAATCTCCATTTCCCCTTGGATGTTGTTGGGTTTGTTTTTTTTTTTTTGCTTTTTAGTCCTTTCCACCTGACATCCTGAAGTAGAGTAACTTTTGCCATGCATTTGCATGTTGACAGCCTTGTTTAGAATATCATGGTTATTCCATCCTAATCTTTGGATTGATTTGCACCTGAAAGTCACCGTCAAAACCAGGAGGAGACGAGCCAACGCCTGTCTTTCCTGCTGGGATAAAGGTCAGAAGCGATAAATCACAAGGCTCACCAAAGACTGATGAGCAATCACTCAAGCTAAAGCTCGGGATTGTTTCCAGGCCAGTCGACGCCTGATACGGAGCGACCCAAATTTCTAGTGCAAAGCTTGGAATGAAAATAAGGGGAGTGCCGAGATGATCTTAGACGCTGGGTTGGATGGTTTAAGGATGGGCATCTGAGACGGTCATGTTCCTTCCGTCCGTCCCTTCCATCCAAATGTGATTAGCTATGCTTTGGAGGCCCTCCTGGTCATCCAAGCACCAGCCTCCAAATCCTAGAAGGTACCTCTAAAAATTAGTTACCCGAGGAAAGTTCTGCCATTATTTATGGCATTCGCCGGCAATATAATGCTGAAGAGGATACCAAGCTTGGTCATGGAATGTCTACAAGAGAACTGTCAAGTTCAGAGAATGCCAAGGACCCGCAGTCCTCCTCTTCTCCTCCTCTTCCTCCTCTTCCTCTTCTTTCTCCTCCTCCTTGTCTTCCACTCTGCAAACCCCACTCTCTTCTAGTCCTGATGATGTTCCCTAATTGGACCATGAAACATCTACAAAAAAAAACTGAGTTTAGAGAGCACCAAGAACCCCCACAGTCCTCCTCTTCTCTTCCTTGTCATCCTCCTCTTCCTCTTCCTCCTCCTCCTCCTCTTCCTCCTCCTCAACCCTGCAAACCCCAGTCTCTTCTAGCCCTTTTGATGTTCCCTAACTGGTCCATGAAACATCTACAAGAAAACAGCTGAGCTTAGAGAGCACCAAGGACTTCACGGTCCTCCTCCCCTTCTCCTCCTCCTCTTCTTCCTCTTCCTCCTCAACTCTGCAAACCCCACTTCTTGCAGCACTGATGATATTCCCTACTTGGGCTATGAAACGGTTACAGGAAAACCAGGGAGTACCAAGGACGCCACAGTTCGACCCTGAGCTACATAAGCAGAATGGTCTCCTTTCTAGGGGCGCCTTCCTACATGAACAACTTCTTTTTAAGCCCTTTGTGAAAACTTATCTTTCCATGTTGCCTTTGGGAACTTCTTGGGAAGCTGAGGACTTCCCTCAGGCAGGGGAGTTGAAATTTCAAGCCAGAAGAATGCAGTGGGAGCTCAACACCTCCAAAGCTACGCATAACATGGATGCGGTCACTATTGGTGACCCCAACTTGAGAACGTCTCACCTTCCTCTAACATCAGAAGAAGTGGAGATGTTTTGAAGTTGGACTTGACTTGGGTTGGCTTGTTTGCTCTCTGGATTCATCGCAACTCCCTTTGAGTCTATAGACATATAAGAAATGATACACAAATATTTTAGTCCATGAATCAACAATCTTGCTAAACATTCTGCTAAAGCCACGTTGTGGTCCTCAAAACCTGCAAAGATGTAGGCTCCCGATGGTGGCACAGCTGAAGCCAGCCGTGATGACTTAACAAAACACACACTGATATGTGTTTGTGTATTTTGTTAAGGAAAGTAATACTTTCGAAGTACATTATGTTCTCGTTTAACAAAGCCGGTCTGAATTGCTCTTTCATAATAAAGCAAGCAAGTTCATATGACTTCACAGCCTATCATGTGTCAGTAGGAGGAGCACCAGCTCTCCTCCTCTTTTGCAAATAAATATAACAGTAAGTTGCATCAGGACAGATTCACTTCTCCAGGCATAGCAAGGCTGACAAAGGACAACCAAGAAATTGGGAGAAGAAGGTTGTCCCAGAATTGTCTGCTCAAGGACAGAATTCTACCTGAAGCTCATAGAAGAATCACCCAGCCAGAAGATCCAGAAGAACTCACAATGGATCTTCTTCCTACCTTATCCATGGAGACATGGTTCATGGTGGTGCTTTTGATGGGACTTCTTCTGCTGTAAGTATCCTACGCTGGCTTTCCACCTTTCCTTTCCTTTTCGTGCTTTTTCCTCATTGCACTGAAAAGAACAAGGGTAGCCCTTAATTTTCAACAGCGATAAGAGAATATTTGTAGCTTGAGGTTGAACTGTGGAGTCCTTGGTGCTCTCTGAGCTGGGTGGTTTTCTTGCAGACGTCTCGTAACCCATGTAGGCAACATCATCAGTGCTAAAAGAGAGTTGGGTATGCTGTCAGAGCAAAGTTCTAGCATTGATGATGTTAACCTTTCTGGGTAACGAAATGTCTGCAAGGAAACAACCAAGCGCAGAAACCACCAAGGACCCCTAAAATTTTAACATAACAGGGTGAATGGATGTGACCAGTCTACAAAGAGTAAAATCACCCAGCACCTGGTTTTTTTTATTCATTGATG
>WNWU01015871.1:0-5000 GCA_012654045.1 Ptyas mucosa | reverse complement strand
AGGAAGGAGGGAGGGAGGGAAGGAAGGAAAGGAAAGGAACAAATCAATAAAAATAAAAACAAACCAATCCTAAATGTTCATCAGCAGGTTTGATGACTCTGAATTCGTTTCTGCTTCTCTCCAGCTTGATAAAATATTTATTTAAACAGGTTGCAGTTTATAAGTCCCGAGTGAAGTTATAGCTTTTCTTTATTCTGCATATATTTTTACAAGGTTATAGAAATGCCCGTGAAGCTCTAGCCGTCCAAGAGTCTTTGGCTCTCTCTTTTCATAGCTACCATGGCTGTCCCAAATTATAGAATTAACCAGAAATCCAGATGTTCCTCTCTTCTCTTTGGAGCCCTGCTGGGTATTTTCCACGGCTCCCTCTGACGCCTTTTAAAGCCATCCATCCCCTCGCAGATCTATTCGGGGGGTGGGGGAAGCTGGACCGGTTGTACAATAGCTACTACACACAATGGCTTTTTGTTGATAAGCTCCCAGCCAGGAGGATGCTTTGTTGCTGGTGCGCCAACAAAGCGAATAGTTGCCCTTTTCAAATATGATTTTTCTGGGAGATTATCCGCTTGGCTGCAAAAGGCGCAGAGAAACCTCTTCTTCCTAGAAAGTAAGCAGATCTAAGCACAGACTGTAAACAGCTTTCTCTGGCATGAAAAGTTAAGAGGGAGGGCAGGAGGGCTCACGAAATAATCTCTGGCAGGGATTTCCGGTGGGCACGTCCCTATTTTCATTCGTGAGAAAGGACAGAACTCTTCCAACAGAAGAGTTGAAAGGGACCTTGGAGGTCTTCTAGTCCAACCCCCTGCTCAAGCAGGAGACCCTATACCATTTCAGACAAAATTGTTTTCCAATCTCTTCTTGAAAACCTCCAGTGTTGGAGCATTCGCAACTTCTGGTGGCAAGTAGTTCCATTGGTTAATTGTCCTCCCTGTCAGGAAATTTCCTCTTAGTTCTAGGTTGCTTCTCTCCTTGATTTAGTTTCCATCCGTTGCTTCTTGTCCTGCCTTCGGGTGCTTTGGAGAATAGCTTGACTGCCTCTTCTTTGGGGCAGCCCCTGAGAGATTGGAAGGCTGCTATTATGTCACTCCTAGTCCTTCTTTTCATTAAACTAGACATATCCAATTCCAGCAACCGTTCATTGCATGTTTTAGCCTCCAGCCCCGTAATCATCTTGCTTGCATTGGAGGTTGTGTAACCCACTAGTAAATGTGAAAATGTCCTTTGAGTCAAATGTTTTCTTGATTATGTCATGGACATATTCAACCATGGTGTCTTCTTGACAACAGGAAGTAAGTGGTTTGACTTTGACTTTGGTCAGAATGTTGTCATCTTCTCTGTCTAGGTTGCAACCACACAACTTAATGACCTAATTTAGTTTTTCAACATGACCTGAGGTTGACTTGGTTCCTCTGTGGGATCTCAGTTAGGTTAAGCCTACCGAGAGTTGGGCAACTGAATGGAGTATTGGTACAAGTGGCTGTCTATAGGGAAGAAAAATTATTTCCATCAACTCCATCATCTAGAAAAGTGTAGCTGAGAACCCATCAGCAACCAGGAACTCTTCTGATTGCTCAAGTTTTCTTGAACATATAATCATCGGTCATTCCATTTTAGATTCTCCATAAAGACTACCATGACAATAAGTCTGTCCCAACTCAGGATGCTTCAGCAATTTACCAGTCTACACATCCTATCCTCCTCAGAAATGATGGATGGGATGATGGAAGATCTAGTCAACAAACCAGGGCAGGGGCCAAGTAGAAAAGGCTACACTATAAGCTCAGAGAAGAGAGTCTAAGTAGAAAGGGCTACACTATAAGCTTAGAGAAGAGGGTCCAAGTAGAAAAGGCTACACTGTAAGCTCAGAGAAGAGAGTCTAAGTAGAAAAGGCTACGCTATAAGCTTAGAGAAGAGTCTAAGTAGAAAAAGCTACACTGTAAGCTCAGAGAAGAGGGTCCAAGTAGAAAAAGCTACACTATAAGCTCAGAGAAAAGGGTCCAAGTAGAAAAGGCTACACTGTAAGCTCAGAGAATATATATATTTATGCTTATAGCATCTCTTTGTGCTTCTTCCTTCTGAATGCAGACTTTATGATGGCCGTCAACCTATTATTGCTGTATTGGATCCTGCAATTATCAAGACTGTCCTCGTGAAAGAATGCTACACTACTTTTACCAACCGGCGAGTAAGTCTCTTGCTTCTTGAACCATCAGATAGCAAAATGTATGGCTATGTGTTAAGTCAGAAGATAAGAAGAGGAAGGTTTTTTTGTGGGGGGTTCTTTATCGTGTTCTGAAACATGAGAAATTGAGTCTAGGTTGAGATTTTTGCTTAGATCAGTTTTAAGTTGGGCCACAGTTGGGAGCAGGTGGTCGATGCCTTCACCTCCCCAAAATAGAGGTGAATTTATCACCTAACAATCGAGGTATCCGGTAATGTTTTGCATCCAAGAGTTTCTTCGGACACGGCTGAGTTTTTGAAATCTGAATATTGTGTAATGTTTTCTTCCTGACCTCTAGGCTTTCCCTGCCCCGGACATCTTAAAAAATGCAGTCTCTATGACCCAAGACGAACAATGGAAGAGGATTCGCACTGTGCTCTCCCCCACCTTCACCAGCGGGAAGCTGAAGGAGGTAACAAGAAAAAAAAAACCTTAAAAGAACGGAGGACTTTCTCTATTCAGTTCCTCAACTTCTTTCTTCAAAGAGGCTGTTTCCTCTAAGCTTCATTTCATGCCCCAAAGCTAGAGCTGAATTTTGGAAGGAAGGAAGGAAGGAAGGAAGGGAAGGAAGGAAGGAGGGAGGGAGGGAGGGAGGAGTAGAGAGAAGGAAGAAAAGGTGGGAGGAAGGAAGGAAGGAAGGAAGGAAGGAAGGAAGGAAGGAAGGAAGGAAGGAAGCCATGAAGGAGGGAGGAGGGAAGGAAGGAGTAGAGAGAAGGAAGAAAGAGCGGGATGGAGGGAGGAAGGAAACAGCTATTAAACAAAATATTGAAGGAGGTTTTCCCAATGTACAAAATCTGAAGAACGCACGTTCTAAAATGTTCTTTTCGTACCCAACTGTACAACAATTGACTGTGAAATCAACAGCAGGAGAAGGTTTCCTCTTAAGAGCTCCAAGTAATCCTATCCTGAGAAGATAGGATAGAAAAAGAGATAACGTGACCAGCGATCCTCAAAATATTGTCCCCTTTTACATTACCAAGATATGCTCAAAGAGAAGAAAGGAAATTTCAGAAGCTAAGAAGTGATCTTTTCTTAGATGTTCTGCTTTTAGGAAGACGGAGAAGAGCTGGTTCCCATCTTTTACCCCAACTGGGAATATCGGAAAGTGTGTCCCACACCTGTCATAAGAAGAGGGATTCCAACATTGCTTATTTAGGAGATATGTCTTTCTTCTTCTTCTTCTAACCATCTGATGACCTTATATAGGGCAATCCTAGACTTGCTTAGGAGTAGGAAGAACGGTTGCAGGATTTGGGTTTGGCTAGTCTAGAGAAAAGAAGGAGTACGGGAGACAGGTTAGCAGTCTTCCAAGATTTGAAGGGTTGCCCCAAAGAGGAAGGGGTCAACTTGTTCTCCAAAGCACCTGAAGGCAAGGTTAGAAACAATGGGTGGAAACTAATCAAGGAGAGAAGCAACCTGGAATTAAGGAGAAACTTCCTAAGAGCGAGGACAATTAACCAGTGGAATGGCTTGCCACCAGAAGTTGTAGGTGCTCCATCACTGGAGGATTTTAAGAAGAGACTGGACAGGCACTTGTCTGAAATGATATAGATAGGATCTCCCGAGGGCTGGACTAGAAGATCTCCAAGATCCCTTCCAGGTCTATTTGGATTGAGTAAATATAGACTGTGAGGGCCATATATCTCAAGTTGAGTTCTACAAACAGCCCTAACAGATCTCCAAAGAACATCGATCCTGGACCAGATTAGCCGCTCTCTCAATTTCAGCCCTAAAACGCCCCACAGAGAAAGAAAAATAAATTTTGAGGAACCCATCCATCAGACTTAAGAAAGACTGCCATTATGTACACTTTTAAAATGTACACCGCCTTGAGTCCTATGGGAGAAAGGCGGTATATAAATATAATTAATAAATAAATAAATTATCTGCATCACAGTTGAATTTGTAATTATTTATCAACCAGCCACTGGCTTTGTTCGAACGCACCAGCAGCTAAGAAAGGGAACTGTCTATCCATGTTTAAAACCGTGGTTTTGTTTTTCAGATGTTTCCCATCATTAAACACTACGGGGAGATTTTAATTCAAAACATTCAGAAGAAAATGGAAAACGATGAGCCCATAGATGTGAAAGAGTAAGTTCTTTGGAGCAGGAAGAACTATCCAGCGCTGTCACAAGTGGGGAGGTGGGAGGGAGACGGCCTTAGTAATGCCGCGTTTGAAACACTGCTTCTCGTTTCCCGACTGTTACCCGGAGTGAAATGTGGCTATTTTTGAAAATGTGTACCGTCGCGATACATTTCATCTGCTTGGGACAAATCTGGTCAAAAATGCGTCTGTGGATGAAAACGATGTAGGAAAAAGGCATTATATTAATGGGGTTTGTTTGCAAATGCTAAGTATATTTATACTAGAGAATACTGCAAATTAAAATCCAGGGATTTGAAGAACTCGAGTAATTGTGCAGCAAAATAGAGACATTTTAGTATCCATCTCTCTCTTATCTATGTATCTCCTATCTGTCTGTCTGTCTGTCTGTCTGTCTGTCTCCATCCATACGTACCTACCTACCTACCTATCTTCTATCTATTTATCTATCTATGTATCTATCTATGTATCTATGTATCTATGTATCTATGTATCTATGTATCTATGTATCTATGTATCTATGTATCTATGTATCTATGTATCTATATCTACCTACCTACCTACCTATATCTCCGTCCATGTTTGTCTGTCTATCTCCATCCATACCTACCTACCTATCTATCTACTATCTACTATCATCTATCTATCTATCTATCTATCTATCTATCTATC
>WNWU01015869.1:0-10209 GCA_012654045.1 Ptyas mucosa | reverse complement strand
TCCACAAACTCCATTTCCTTCTAGCATTGATGATGTTCCCTAGTTGGGTCATGAAACATCTGCAAGAAAACCACCAAGCTCAGAGAGCACCAAGGAGCCCACAGTCCTCCTCCTCCTCGCCACAAACTCCATTTCCTTCTAGCACTGATGCTGTTATCTAGTTGGGTCATGAAACATCTGCAAGAAAACCACCAAGCTCAGAGAGCACCAAGGAGCCCACAGTCCTCCTCCTGTCCACAAACTCCATCTCATAATCATAATCATAAGTTTATTTGTCAAGCATATATAAGATAACAGGTAAAAGTATAAACATAATTTGAATACATGAAAAGAGTAAGTAAAAAGGAATATTAGGACAGGGATTGTAGGCATGCTGGTGCACTTATACACATCCCTTACAGACCTCTTAGGAATGGGGTGAGGTCAACAGTAGACAGTCTTAGGTTAAAGTTTTGGGGGTTTGGGGAAGAAACCACAGAGTCAGGGAGTGCATTCCAGGCACTGACCACTCTGTTGCTAAAGTCATATTTTCTGCAATCGAGTTTGGAGCAGTTTACCTTGAGTTTGTATCTATTATTTGCTTGTGTATTGTTGTGGTTGAATTTCCTTCTAGCACTGATGATATTACCTAGTTGGGCCATGAAACGCCTGCAAGAAAACCGCCAAGCTCAGAGAGCATTGAGGAGCCCACAAATAAAGTGATTTGAGAAGTCTTGATCCTATCCTTGGCTTGCAAACGCTGCTTCATTTTGCCAAACGGCGGCATTACCTGGATTGATCAGAGCTCTCCTACATCGGAACCCTCCGTCTGGGTTGCTCTGAAAATGATCTTTTGTGGCCCTGCATTCTAAGAGATAGTTCTACGCCATAGCTTTCCTCCAGATGTTGCTAAGACACCCTTACTTTACTCATGCCATCACTGTCAACTCATTCTTTGGCCCATCAAGGAGTGAGGTCCAGTGATGGAGACAACATTTTGATCTAGTGGTTAAGGCACTGGGCTAGAAACTGAGAGACCGTGAGTTCTAGTCCCACTTAGATGAAGCCAGTTGGATGACGTTAGACCAATCACCAGGAGACTGTGAGTTCTAATCCTGCCTTTAGCCATGAAAGTCAGCTGGGTGGCTTTGGGCCAATCACCAGGAGATGGTGAATTATAGTTCTGCCTTAGGAGCAAAAGCTAATTGAGTGACTTTAGGCCAATCACCAGGAGACAGTGAGTTCTAGTCCCACCTTAGCCGTGAAAGCCAGGTGAGTGGCTTTGGGCCAACCACTGTGAGTTCTAGTTCTACCTTAGGCATAAAAGCCAATTGGGTTATTTTAGATCAATCACCAGGAGGTGGTGAGTTCTAGTCCTGCCTTAGGCATGAAAGCTAGCTTGGGTGTCTTTGGGTCCGTCCGTCTCTCTCAGACCAAATCCCCCTCACAAGGTTGTTGTTGTTGTGGAGAAAATAGGAGGAAGGTGTGTTGGATCTGTTCAGCACCTTGATTTATTTGTAAAAATAATAAAGGCAGGATATAAATAGAATAAATAAAATTTCCAGCCTCCCTCCCCAACTTCCCTTTGCAACGGAACCAGATCGGAGAAATCTGCGCTTCATTAAAGGCAGCAATATAGATCCCCAAGAAATCACTAGCAGATTAATTATTAGCATCAAAGGGGTAGGACCGTTCTGCTCGGAATAAGAGATGGTTACTTGGGCGAGGATAATATACTCAACGTTGCCCTTGCGCGGCAAGCTGGAGTATCAAAAAGGAAGGCGTTCCCCTCCGTGCAACTCTGACTTATTCTCGCAAAAGCATTAAAAATGTATTAGAGAGACAGAGGCAGCCCTACTGTGCATGTCCAATTTAAACAATATCTCAGGTCTCTTAGGAATCACCACGATTTAGCAGATTAAACAAGACCTGTGTAAAACACCGAGTTCAATTTTTCTTAACGCTACCTGTTTGTGGAGTCCTTACAATGAGTTTGTGCAGAAGGCTTTTGAACCGGGCCTGGGAACAAACTAGGAAAAGGTTGAATTTTATTTTTTTTAAAAAAATTATATTTATATGCCGCCCTTCTCCGGAGACTCAGGGCGGCTTACAATGCGTTAAGCAATAGCCTTCATACTTTTGTATATTTATACAAAGTCAGCTTATTGCCCCCACAAACCGGGTCCTCATTTTACCCACCTTAGAAAGGATGGAAGGCTGAGTCAACCTTGAGCCTGGTGAGATTAGAACTCGCAGTAATTGCAGGCAGCTGGATGTTAAATGCTGCCTTAAGTAGGAGGCATTAGCCTGCTATGCCACTCAGGCTCCTTTGTTGAGAAACTACCATCTCGTTATAGAATCTAGATCTGATCTAGACCTAGAGAATCTTCTAGAACAGCGGTCACCCACTGGTGGTCCGTGGAGCACTGGTGATCCCTGAGAATATTTTGGTGGTCTGCAGAAAAATTATTGGCATTTTTTATATTGCACTAAATCAGGGGTCCTCAAACTACGGCCCCTGGGACGGATACGTGCAATGAACGTTTGTGTTGCTGCAGAGAGTCTCCCCCTTTGGGGTCTTTTTGTGCGGGTCGGAGGGGGGCAGAAACTCCGACTCGGGGTCTGCTTCAGCCTCCTGGTGGGGGGCTTTGGGCGAAGGCTGGAGGGAAAGGCCGCTGGTGGCAAGGAGCCGGAGGGCCTCGTTCCAATGGGACTGCCTCATGGCCTGGAACTGGCTGACCATTTCAGCCCGCTGAGCTTCCGGGTGCTGGTACCTGGCCTTGCACTTCCACAGGTCTTCCCTCTGCTTGGAAAGCCTATGTTCCTAGTCCTCAGTGAGGTGCTTCTGCTGAGCCTCCTTCTTGGCCAGATCCCATTAGAACTGAGCTGTTTTGCCAACTCTTTCTCGTGGTGGCTGCTTAGCTCCAACAACTGTTTCCTGCTGGGGCCCTAAGGAACCTGGGCAGGGAGGCGAGGAGTGACTGGGAGGGGAGAGTGAGTAGAGGCTGGTGAGGCGCCCCTTGATGTGAGTGACATCGAGTTGGCCACGCCCACCCAGTCACATGACCACCTAGCCACGCCCACCCCGCCGGTCATTAGGCAGATCATAGTGCGCCGCGGGATTTAAAATTATGAATTTAGTGGTCCGAAAGGTTAGTGACCCCTGTTCTAGACCTAGAGAATCTAGATTGGACCAGCAATCTAGAACGGTTACTTCCTAACCATCTTGATTGGCAGCTCTGTGGAGAACACATTGCTCTAATCCAATCTAGGACATCTTAAGGAGTGAGCAAGTGATAAGGGAAGCTAGAGTGGAGATCTGTTTCTAAACATTGTGGTGAGCCACGATTTGTTTAAGCTTTGTTGAGTCTACTGCAGTTAGCTTCTTTGGCGTGCATAAACCACGATCGTAAATGTTCACAGCTGCATTCACAAATCACACCATCCAAAACTCGGGGAGGATGTTGTCTCTGCCAGCTTTAGCATCCCCTCAAAGGTAGCTTATTTTCTCAAAATGGGCTCATTTTCTTCCAAGGTGGAGTACAAATTCTAAAATGTTGGTTTTTCAAGGCACGGTTGTATCTGACAAATCAATTCCCCGCTATTCAGTTGAGCTTCTTTGATTGACTGATTGATAGACAGACAGACAGACATCCTAGAATCCCATCTGTCTGAGATATAAGTCTGATACGGAGCCTGTCTCAAGACAGGCGCAGCTAAAATATATCATTATTCATCATTAGACTTTCATACTGTTTATCCCAGCTGGTGATCTGTACAATTCATGAGGGCCTTTTAAAATAGAAAACCGTCATGTTACAACCTGAACGAGGATGTTAGGAAACCTATTTTAATTTCTGAGAATTCTTTGATGACACGCCTATCGAAACAATTCCTTAATTTTGGACGACTGAGTAAGCATCCATTGCCCAAGATTTCAAAGACTCCAAGTTTTGGTTGAGGATCAAATTAGAGTTGGGAAGAGTTACAACCCTATGAATGGCTGTGATGCTTATGCATTATTTATTTGAATGTCTCACGAGAGCCGAGTTTCTCAACTTTGGCAACTTGAAGCAGGGTGAACTTCAACTCCCAGAATTACCAAGCCACCCAAGTGGGAATTCTGGGAGTTGAGGTTCATCATTCTTTGCCTTGCTAAGGTTGAGAAATATTGCCCTAAAATCATGTATTTTTTTTTCTTTTGAGTGCTGGCTCTAGAAGCCATCCAGAGTCATACTGAAATTGGCTCATCTTTTAAACTGATTGATTGAATGAATGAATGAGATGAGATGAGAACCAATGTAAGAAATGCGATAACCATCCTTCAGAAGGTTCCTGATATCATCCCAGGTTTGTGTCTTCCTACCTTCCTTTGGCAAGGTTTAAAAATTAAGTTCTACACGTTCTCCAGATCTTGGGGACAATTAGCCTACTGCTTCCATCCAATACCGAACGTCACTTGTACTTAAATGTCACTTCTCCAAGCTGGCATTCCCCAGATGTACTGGATTGCAAATTCCTTGATTTTCTGACTTGGGAAGAACATGCCATTTCATGAAGAATGAGATTTGACAGATTAAACCAAGGTGTCCCATATCTGGTTCTTTACTTTTTTGTTCAAGCGATTTTGGAAGATCAAGGCAGGGGTCTAAAGTCCTTTTGTGGTCCTCGGTGGTGGCTTTAGTACACCTTGCACCGGGCATGAACTCACAGCTGGCAGTCATCTCACATGTCGAAATGGCTTCAGAAGCTCCTTTGTCTACACTCCTCAACTTTGCTGAACTTCATAGCTACACAAACATGTTGACAAGAAAAACTAAAGGCGCTGACTCATCGGACCTTAAAACTACGCTACGCAACTTTGCGTGCCAAGTTAGATGAAGGGCAGGCAGAGGTAAAGAGATTACATATCTATTATCTGTTTACTTTAGGCACACATGCCAAAGGATTGCAACCACGCCAAGTAGCAGTCTTGATGAGAATGCCTACGGAATGAGAGAAAGGATATTAGAGAAAGTAATATCACACGCTGGTTGCAACATCTTGGAAGGAACTCTGTTCACCTTTTCTGAAGTCTGAAAAAAAATAATACCTACAATCACAATAATAATGATATCATAAAAACCTATGAGGGAGGATATTGGTTTCAAGGAACATCTTATCCATGCTCAATCTTGGTTGCTCCAACCCATGGAGAAGATATAATTCCAGAGCTGACGTTTTTCCTTCTTTTGCTTTTGAAGGAATGTGTGTTTTTTTTATAAAGTTTATTTCCATTTTTAAAAACAATGCTTTACATATATACAGGAGCCTGAGTGGCGTAGCAGGCTAATGCCTCCTACTTAAGACAGCATTTAACATCCAGCTGCCTGCAATTACTGCGAGTTCTAATCTCACCAGGCTCAAGGTTGACTCAGCCTTCCATCCTTTCTAAGGTGGGTAAAATGAGGACCTGGTTTGTGGGGGCAATAAGCTGACTTTGTATAAATATACAAAAAGTATGAAGGTTATTGCTTAACGCATTGTAAGCCGCCCTGAGTCTCCGGAGAAGGGTGGCATATAAATATAAATAAAAAAATAAAATAAAAAAAATAAAAACATACAAAATTATTGCAACTAACGTACACAAATATGCGCCTATACCACTAATACAGTCCATTTCATTTCCCTCTCTTTTTTTCCCCCACCCAAATATACCATAAATTCCAACATTCGTAATAATCAGAATCTTTTTGATTCCTAAGTAATTTCGTTAACCGATCTGCCTCCGTGCGTTCTGTAATTTTCCAAATCAATTTATTCTCTGTGGGTAATAGTTCGTTGTTCCATTCTTGTGCGTATAATATCCTAGCTGCAGTAGTGATGTGGAGGATCAAGTACCATTTTCCCTTCGTTATTTTGTCTGGTTTCCTTCTCAATAAAAAAATCTCTGGTTTCAGCTCTATATTATATCTTGTAATTTCCACTATCCAGTTCTGAACCTTGGACCAATATTTGCCTGCTTTGGAGCATGTCCACCATTGGTGGTAGTATGTCCCGCTACCATTCCCACACTTCCAACATGCCAGGGGAACTCCCGGGAACATTCTTGCAATTCTTGCCAGGGGGATATGCCAACAGTAAACCATTTTATATATATTTTCCTTGTAGGGGGTTGACAAAGTAAGTTTCATATTCCTATTCCATATCGCATCCCATTTATCTAAATTCGGGGAGAATCCGAGATCCCTCCCCCAAACGATCATGGTATCCTTAATCACTTCCTCACCAATCCATCGTGATACCAAAAACTGGCAGCACCTTGAAAGTAATTTCTTTTCGGTTCCCAGTAAGATTTTATCTAGCTCCTGTAGGAGCTACAGGAGTGAAGGAACGTTTTTATTTACACTCATAATTTCTTCATCCCAACATTCCATCTAGGACAGTGGTGGGTTTCAAAATTTTTTACTACCGGTTCTGTGGGTGTGGTTTGGTGGGCATGGCTTGGTGGGCATGGCTTGGTGGGCATGTCAGGGGAAAGGATACTATAAAATCTCCATTCCCACCCCACTCCAGGGGAAGGATACTCTAAAATCTCCATTCCCTCCTCAATCCAGGGGAAGGTTACTGCAAAATCCCCATTTCCTCCCAATCAGCTGGGACTCGATAGGCAGAGAATAGATGGTGGCGGGTCCAGTCAGAATTTTTACTACCGGTTCTCCGAACTACTCAAAATTTCCACTACCGGTTCTCCAGAACTGGTCAGAACCTGCTGGAACCCACCTCTGATCTAGGAACTATACTTGTCAAGTATAACTAGATAATTAGCAGTTAAATATTCTATTAGCTGTCTTAAAAATGTCTCAGAAAGGTGTTAGACCTAGGACCAATGCATTTTTTTTCTTTTGTGCAATTCTTCCTTTAGCTAAACCACGACACAGATTGCTAGAAATTCTTCAGACTGTTGGGTATCATCCTAAATTGGGTGTCTGGGATATGTAGTATCTGTGATGCACAAAGAAATTGTACAGTTGCAACTTCCATCTTGCCTTTTTTGACCTTCGCCTAACTTTCAGTGTCTCTTCCTGGATAAGATTACCATTTGGTCAACTTCTCTTGAACTTTACTACCTAAAATTTGCTGGAGGAAGAAGATAAACTTAATAAGTAAATAATCTATTCTTCACTTACAAATTCTGCAGTAATGGTGTCTGTACAATTAACTTTAGAAACCTGATTTTTTTTAAAAAAATCCCATTTTTCAAGGAGATTTGAACGTGTTTTTAGCTGCATTTATGATTTCAGATCTACTAAGAAGTAAATTTGCGCCAAAGCTGTCTTTATCCCAGTTTTAGCTCCTGCATTTGGTGGTGTTTTCGAAAAATTGTATTATGCGTCTTTACTTTATCCGAAAAGACATCTACAAATATTACAAAAGTTAGCCTTTATATTATAGTGGAATATAAATTTAGAAATTACAGGCATTCACAGGAGGCAAGAAAGAATGACGATGTGTTCTATCACAAAAATTGAGTTGCTAAATAGTTGTTGGATGATATTTGTTCATGGGTGACATAGCAGGTTATCTATCTGTCACCAGAACATCTACCCAAGTGCCAATAAACAATGTACTATTTCTAATTCTCAGTAGAAATACCTACTGTCCAGAACAGAAGTTCTCAACTCATTTCATTTCTAAACAAGACCTTCAACCGGTTCATTCTTTGAGTTCATCTCATCACACAAAGTTCTTCCTTCTATTCAAAACGATTTGTGCCTCTCGTGGGGTCTTCAAGATAGATAGGTCTACAGTTCCAACACCTGGAGAAGGAGCTGCCTCTTGAAAAAGCACCTTTGGGACAACCATGACCTGGATGACTGAGAATCTCCATAGACATTTGGAGAAAGCTAGGGTAAAACATAGGACTTTCCTCCTTTTTTGACCCCTCTCCCCGAGTTTTGTGATCTAGTGCACATCTTTATTTTTTCTGCACAAGAAGTTGGTGTTGTACCCAAATGGTACTCACCTGTACTCACCAGAAAAATAATCTTATGGGAATAACTAAGATGTACTTATAATATACATACATAAGGGGCGTGGTGGCTCAGTGGCTAAGACGCTGAGCTTGTTGATCGAAAGATCGGCAGTTCAGCGGTTCGAATCCCTAATGCCGTGTAACGGGGTGAGCTCCCGTTCTTTGTCCCAGCTTCTGCCAACCTAGCAGTTCGAAAGCATGTAAAAAAAATGCAAGTAGAAAGATAGGGACCCCCTTTGGTGGGAAGGTAACAGCGTTCCATGCGCCTTTGGCGTTGAGTAATGCCGGCCACATGACCACGGAGACGTCTTTGGACAGCGCTGCCTCTTCGGCTTTGAAATGGAGATGAGCACCGCCCCCTAGAGTCGGGAACGACTAGCACATACGTGCGAGGGGAACCTTTACCTTTACCTACTTATAACATTGCAAACATAGCTGCACCTTAAAAGTATTTATTTACTTACATACTGCTATAGAGTCCACCAGCTCTTGGCCAAACCAGTCTGGAGTGGTTAGCCCCACCACAAGTAGGAAACATAGCAAAACACCCTTACAGCCAAAAATGGAACACACAATAACTTTCATAAGCATAACTCTAAAATCTACAGGAGAAGGAGAGCGTTCAAAAATTCAGAGGAGACTAATCAAAGGAGAGAATCCCCCTAGAACTAAGGAGAAATTTCCTGATAGAACCATTAATCAGTAAAACAGCTGGCCTTCAGAAGTTGTGGGTGCTCCATCACTGTAAGTTTTTAAGAAGAGATAGGACAGCCGTTTGTCTGAAATGGTCTAGGGTCTCCTGCTTGATCCAGGAGTTGGACTAGAAGACCTCCAAGGTCCCTTCCAACTCTGTTATTCTGTTATTCATGGAGTTTATTTATTTATTTATTTACATTTCTCTCTGTCTGGGTACACTGAGAATATATCTGCTGAAAAAAAACATTGGCGATAGGAAGGGCATCTGGCCAGTAAACACTCAGCTCTATTCAGTTGCCCAGACTTCATCCCGCAGGGATTATGGGGTCGTTAAAAGAGGATGATTGAGTTTAGCAATAGCACTTAGATTTATATACCGCAAATTTTGTTGTGCTAAAAAGGTAAGATTTTACAGTAGCAGAGGTATTTCCTACTTTAGCCTGGCTGGATGCGGCCATTTTCAATTAAACAGCTGAGGTGGTGCAGTGGTTAGAGTGCAGTACTGCAGCTACTTCAGCTGACTGCTAGTTCAGCAGATCAGCGGATCAAATCTCACCGGCTCAAGGTTGACTCAGCCTTCCATCCTTCCGAGGTGGGTAAAATGAGGAGCCAGATTGTTGGGGGCAATATATGGTATTTAATATACTGCCTTTGGTGTAAGCCGCCCAGAGTCTTCGGAAAGTGGGCGGCATAGAACTAACAACCACAACCACAACCACAACCACAACCACAACCACAACAATAATACAGGGATATGGGATGTTGGAATAAAACTTCAAATTCATTGCTGGTTGAACGAGTGAGAAGGATCAGTTGATGCTCTCTTCCATGCCCTCCAGCTGGATCGATATTTTCCTAATAAGTCAGGAATTTCTGCTTTGCATCACACAAACTTTCCTGACCCAGAGATCTTAACTCATCATTCTTTGACCTTTCTTCTGACATGAACTCACCCGACCGCAGCTGACAGTGTCCCAGTCTGTTCCTCCCATTTTCCACCTGGAAGATGGTAGAGATCCAGGACTCTTATCCAAGAAGGGTAAAGGGCCAGGAACTGACCAAATGAGCATGTTTTGCTAGAGTTAACTGCACACAATGTTCTTTCAATGCAGGCTGAAGCATTTCACATTTCATAATGTCTCTCTCTCTCTCTCCCTCCCTCCCTCCCTCCCTGAGTAATATTGGTTTCTAGTTTTAATTAATGTATTATTTGTTTCCTGCTTTTATTATTTTTATTAACAAAGTGGTGAACATATCCAACGCACTTTTCCCCTGTCCTATTTTCCCCACAACAACCACCCTGTGAGGAGGGCTGGACTGAGAGAGAGAGGGACTGGCCCAAAGTCAGCCAGTCAGCTTTCATGGCTAAGGTGGGATTAGAACTCACCATCTCTTGGTGATTGGCCCAAGACCATCCAGTCAGCTTTCATGGCTAAGGCGGGACTAGAACTCACCATTTCTTGGTGATTGGCCCAAGATCACCCAGCTGGTTTTCATTGCTAAGGAGGGACTAGAACTCA
>WNWU01015867.1:10000-13195 GCA_012654045.1 Ptyas mucosa | reverse complement strand
CCCTACAGAAGGCAGACAGGCAGAAAGCACCAAGGACCCCATAATCCTCTTCCTGTCCTGCTCCTCTTCCACAAACCCCATTCCAGGGGTGGGCTTCAAAAATTTTAGCAAGGGGTTCTCTGCCTGGTTATGGCCATGGTGGGTGTGGCCTAGCCAGCCTCCTGCACCACGGCGGGGGAAAGGGCATTTTTGCCCTCCCCAGGCTCCGGAGGCCCTCTGGAGGTGGAAATGGCCCCATTTCCGTCCTTCCCGAACTGCCGGTAGGCCCGTTTTTCACCCTCCCTGAGCCTCCGTATGTGCCCTGCAATTACCTGCATCCAAAACGGGCCGTGTATGGACTCCTAGGAGGGGCCAGCAAAGAGTGGGAATTGGGGGTTCGCCGAACTGCACAGAATCTTAGCTAGAGGTTCTCCCGAACCCCTGCGAACCCCCAGCAGCCCCACCCCTGCCCCATTCCCTTCTAGCACTGATGATGTCACCTAGTTGGGTCAGAAGGACCCAGGCAGAATTACGCGGACGATAAGAATCAACCTTGGTCAAAATGTTCTCATCCTATCTCTTCTCTTCGATCCATGCTGAGTTAACAGCGAGCCCCCCCCCCCCCACGCCGTTTCTCCAAGGCTTATGTAATCAGAGACATGTCAACAGATCTGAAGCAAGCTGAACTTTCAGAGGATAGAGGAAAAAAAACACCCCTCTAAAAACAAATGCAGCAGAGAGTGACGTTTGCACAGGCGATCCCGAAAGGTGACTAAATGCTGACAGCGAGGAAAAATATATATATATATATTTTTTTCATGCAAAACTAGTCTCGTGCTCCTTCCCCATAAATCTCCATTTCCCCTTGGATGTTGTTGGGTTTGTTTTTTTTTTTTTGCTTTTTAGTCCTTTCCACCTGACATCCTGAAGTAGAGTAACTTTTGCCATGCATTTGCATGTTGACAGCCTTGTTTAGAATATCATGGTTATTCCATCCTAATCTTTGGATTGATTTGCACCTGAAAGTCACCGTCAAAACCAGGAGGAGACGAGCCAACGCCTGTCTTTCCTGCTGGGATAAAGGTCAGAAGCGATAAATCACAAGGCTCACCAAAGACTGATGAGCAATCACTCAAGCTAAAGCTCGGGATTGTTTCCAGGCCAGTCGACGCCTGATACGGAGCGACCCAAATTTCTAGTGCAAAGCTTGGAATGAAAATAAGGGGAGTGCCGAGATGATCTTAGACGCTGGGTTGGATGGTTTAAGGATGGGCATCTGAGACGGTCATGTTCCTTCCGTCCGTCCCTTCCATCCAAATGTGATTAGCTATGCTTTGGAGGCCCTCCTGGTCATCCAAGCACCAGCCTCCAAATCCTAGAAGGTACCTCTAAAAATTAGTTACCCGAGGAAAGTTCTGCCATTATTTATGGCATTCGCCGGCAATATAATGCTGAAGAGGATACCAAGCTTGGTCATGGAATGTCTACAAGAGAACTGTCAAGTTCAGAGAATGCCAAGGACCCGCAGTCCTCCTCTTCTCCTCCTCTTCCTCCTCTTCCTCTTCTTTCTCCTCCTCCTTGTCTTCCACTCTGCAAACCCCACTCTCTTCTAGTCCTGATGATGTTCCCTAATTGGACCATGAAACATCTACAAAAAAAAACTGAGTTTAGAGAGCACCAAGAACCCCCACAGTCCTCCTCTTCTCTTCCTTGTCATCCTCCTCTTCCTCTTCCTCCTCCTCCTCCTCTTCCTCCTCCTCAACCCTGCAAACCCCAGTCTCTTCTAGCCCTTTTGATGTTCCCTAACTGGTCCATGAAACATCTACAAGAAAACAGCTGAGCTTAGAGAGCACCAAGGACTTCACGGTCCTCCTCCCCTTCTCCTCCTCCTCTTCTTCCTCTTCCTCCTCAACTCTGCAAACCCCACTTCTTGCAGCACTGATGATATTCCCTACTTGGGCTATGAAACGGTTACAGGAAAACCAGGGAGTACCAAGGACGCCACAGTTCGACCCTGAGCTACATAAGCAGAATGGTCTCCTTTCTAGGGGCGCCTTCCTACATGAACAACTTCTTTTTAAGCCCTTTGTGAAAACTTATCTTTCCATGTTGCCTTTGGGAACTTCTTGGGAAGCTGAGGACTTCCCTCAGGCAGGGGAGTTGAAATTTCAAGCCAGAAGAATGCAGTGGGAGCTCAACACCTCCAAAGCTACGCATAACATGGATGCGGTCACTATTGGTGACCCCAACTTGAGAACGTCTCACCTTCCTCTAACATCAGAAGAAGTGGAGATGTTTTGAAGTTGGACTTGACTTGGGTTGGCTTGTTTGCTCTCTGGATTCATCGCAACTCCCTTTGAGTCTATAGACATATAAGAAATGATACACAAATATTTTAGTCCATGAATCAACAATCTTGCTAAACATTCTGCTAAAGCCACGTTGTGGTCCTCAAAACCTGCAAAGATGTAGGCTCCCGATGGTGGCACAGCTGAAGCCAGCCGTGATGACTTAACAAAACACACACTGATATGTGTTTGTGTATTTTGTTAAGGAAAGTAATACTTTCGAAGTACATTATGTTCTCGTTTAACAAAGCCGGTCTGAATTGCTCTTTCATAATAAAGCAAGCAAGTTCATATGACTTCACAGCCTATCATGTGTCAGTAGGAGGAGCACCAGCTCTCCTCCTCTTTTGCAAATAAATATAACAGTAAGTTGCATCAGGACAGATTCACTTCTCCAGGCATAGCAAGGCTGACAAAGGACAACCAAGAAATTGGGAGAAGAAGGTTGTCCCAGAATTGTCTGCTCAAGGACAGAATTCTACCTGAAGCTCATAGAAGAATCACCCAGCCAGAAGATCCAGAAGAACTCACAATGGATCTTCTTCCTACCTTATCCATGGAGACATGGTTCATGGTGGTGCTTTTGATGGGACTTCTTCTGCTGTAAGTATCCTACGCTGGCTTTCCACCTTTCCTTTCCTTTTCGTGCTTTTTCCTCATTGCACTGAAAAGAACAAGGGTAGCCCTTAATTTTCAACAGCGATAAGAGAATATTTGTAGCTTGAGGTTGAACTGTGGAGTCCTTGGTGCTCTCTGAGCTGGGTGGTTTTCTTGCAGACGTCTCGTAACCCATGTAGGCAACATCATCAGTGCTAAAAGAGAGTTGGGTATGCTGTCAGAGCAAAGTTCTAGCATTGATGATGTTAAC
>WNWU01015867.1:0-5000 GCA_012654045.1 Ptyas mucosa | reverse complement strand
AGGAAGGAGGGAGGGAGGGAAGGAAGGAAAGGAAAGGAACAAATCAATAAAAATAAAAACAAACCAATCCTAAATGTTCATCAGCAGGTTTGATGACTCTGAATTCGTTTCTGCTTCTCTCCAGCTTGATAAAATATTTATTTAAACAGGTTGCAGTTTATAAGTCCCGAGTGAAGTTATAGCTTTTCTTTATTCTGCATATATTTTTACAAGGTTATAGAAATGCCCGTGAAGCTCTAGCCGTCCAAGAGTCTTTGGCTCTCTCTTTTCATAGCTACCATGGCTGTCCCAAATTATAGAATTAACCAGAAATCCAGATGTTCCTCTCTTCTCTTTGGAGCCCTGCTGGGTATTTTCCACGGCTCCCTCTGACGCCTTTTAAAGCCATCCATCCCCTCGCAGATCTATTCGGGGGGTGGGGGAAGCTGGACCGGTTGTACAATAGCTACTACACACA
The DNA here is from genome assembly GCA_012654045.1 of Ptyas mucosa. Taxonomy (NCBI): domain Eukaryota; kingdom Metazoa; phylum Chordata; class Lepidosauria; order Squamata; family Colubridae; genus Ptyas; species Ptyas mucosa. The sequence continues at coordinate 4,543 of WNWU01015867.1, read as the reverse complement.
ATGGCTTTTTGTTGATAAGCTCCCAGCCAGGAGGATGCTTTGTTGCTGGTGCGCCAACAAAGCGAATAGTTGCCCTTTTCAAATATGATTTTTCTGGGAGATTATCCGCTTGGCTGCAAAAGGCGCAGAGAAACCTCTTCTTCCTAGAAAGTAAGCAGATCTAAGCACAGACTGTAAACAGCTTTCTCTGGCATGAAAAGTTAAGAGGGAGGGCAGGAGGGCTCACGAAATAATCTCTGGCAGGGATTTCCGGTGGGCACGTCCCTATTTTCATTCGTGAGAAAGGACAGAACTCTTCCAACAGAAGAGTTGAAAGGGACCTTGGAGGTCTTCTAGTCCAACCCCCTGCTCAAGCAGGAGACCCTATACCATTTCAGACAAAATTGTTTTCCAATCTCTTCTTGAAAACCTCCAGTGTTGGAGCATTCGCAACTTCTGGTGGCAAGTAGTTCCATTGGTTAATTGTCCTCCCTGTCAGGAAATTTCCTCTTAGTTCTAGGTTGCTTCTCTCCTTGATTTAGTTTCCATCCGTTGCTTCTTGTCCTGCCTTCGGGTGCTTTGGAGAATAGCTTGACTGCCTCTTCTTTGGGGCAGCCCCTGAGAGATTGGAAGGCTGCTATTATGTCACTCCTAGTCCTTCTTTTCATTAAACTAGACATATCCAATTCCAGCAACCGTTCATTGCATGTTTTAGCCTCCAGCCCCGTAATCATCTTGCTTGCATTGGAGGTTGTGTAACCCACTAGTAAATGTGAAAATGTCCTTTGAGTCAAATGTTTTCTTGATTATGTCATGGACATATTCAACCATGGTGTCTTCTTGACAACAGGAAGTAAGTGGTTTGACTTTGACTTTGGTCAGAATGTTGTCATCTTCTCTGTCTAGGTTGCAACCACACAACTTAATGACCTAATTTAGTTTTTCAACATGACCTGAGGTTGACTTGGTTCCTCTGTGGGATCTCAGTTAGGTTAAGCCTACCGAGAGTTGGGCAACTGAATGGAGTATTGGTACAAGTGGCTGTCTATAGGGAAGAAAAATTATTTCCATCAACTCCATCATCTAGAAAAGTGTAGCTGAGAACCCATCAGCAACCAGGAACTCTTCTGATTGCTCAAGTTTTCTTGAACATATAATCATCGGTCATTCCATTTTAGATTCTCCATAAAGACTACCATGACAATAAGTCTGTCCCAACTCAGGATGCTTCAGCAATTTACCAGTCTACACATCCTATCCTCCTCAGAAATGATGGATGGGATGATGGAAGATCTAGTCAACAAACCAGGGCAGGGGCCAAGTAGAAAAGGCTACACTATAAGCTCAGAGAAGAGAGTCTAAGTAGAAAGGGCTACACTATAAGCTTAGAGAAGAGGGTCCAAGTAGAAAAGGCTACACTGTAAGCTCAGAGAAGAGAGTCTAAGTAGAAAAGGCTACGCTATAAGCTTAGAGAAGAGTCTAAGTAGAAAAAGCTACACTGTAAGCTCAGAGAAGAGGGTCCAAGTAGAAAAAGCTACACTATAAGCTCAGAGAAAAGGGTCCAAGTAGAAAAGGCTACACTGTAAGCTCAGAGAATATATATATTTATGCTTATAGCATCTCTTTGTGCTTCTTCCTTCTGAATGCAGACTTTATGATGGCCGTCAACCTATTATTGCTGTATTGGATCCTGCAATTATCAAGACTGTCCTCGTGAAAGAATGCTACACTACTTTTACCAACCGGCGAGTAAGTCTCTTGCTTCTTGAACCATCAGATAGCAAAATGTATGGCTATGTGTTAAGTCAGAAGATAAGAAGAGGAAGGTTTTTTTGTGGGGGGTTCTTTATCGTGTTCTGAAACATGAGAAATTGAGTCTAGGTTGAGATTTTTGCTTAGATCAGTTTTAAGTTGGGCCACAGTTGGGAGCAGGTGGTCGATGCCTTCACCTCCCCAAAATAGAGGTGAATTTATCACCTAACAATCGAGGTATCCGGTAATGTTTTGCATCCAAGAGTTTCTTCGGACACGGCTGAGTTTTTGAAATCTGAATATTGTGTAATGTTTTCTTCCTGACCTCTAGGCTTTCCCTGCCCCGGACATCTTAAAAAATGCAGTCTCTATGACCCAAGACGAACAATGGAAGAGGATTCGCACTGTGCTCTCCCCCACCTTCACCAGCGGGAAGCTGAAGGAGGTAACAAGAAAAAAAAAACCTTAAAAGAACGGAGGACTTTCTCTATTCAGTTCCTCAACTTCTTTCTTCAAAGAGGCTGTTTCCTCTAAGCTTCATTTCATGCCCCAAAGCTAGAGCTGAATTTTGGAAGGAAGGAAGGAAGGAAGGAAGGGAAGGAAGGAAGGAGGGAGGGAGGGAGGGAGGAGGAGAGAGAAGGAAGAAAAGGTGGGAGGAAGGAAGGAAGGAAGGAAGGAAGGAAGGAAGGAAGGAAGGAAGGAAGGAAGCCATGAAGGAGGGAGGAGGGAAGGAAGGAGTAGAGAGAAGGAAGAAAGAGCGGGATGGAGGGAGGAAGGAAACAGCTATTAAACAAAATATTGAAGGAGGTTTTCCCAATGTACAAAATCTGAAGAACGCACGTTCTAAAATGTTCTTTTCGTACCCAACTGTACAACAATTGACTGTGAAATCAACAGCAGGAGAAGGTTTCCTCTTAAGAGCTCCAAGTAATCCTATCCTGAGAAGATAGGATAGAAAAAGAGATAACGTGACCAGCGATCCTCAAAATATTGTCCCCTTTTACATTACCAAGATATGCTCAAAGAGAAGAAAGGAAATTTCAGAAGCTAAGAAGTGATCTTTTCTTAGATGTTCTGCTTTTAGGAAGACGGAGAAGAGCTGGTTCCCATCTTTTACCCCAACTGGGAATATCGGAAAGTGTGTCCCACACCTGTCATAAGAAGAGGGATTCCAACATTGCTTATTTAGGAGATATGTCTTTCTTCTTCTTCTTCTAACCATCTGATGACCTTATATAGGGCAATCCTAGACTTGCTTAGGAGTAGGAAGAACGGTTGCAGGATTTGGGTTTGGCTAGTCTAGAGAAAAGAAGGAGTACGGGAGACAGGTTAGCAGTCTTCCAAGATTTGAAGGGTTGCCCCAAAGAGGAAGGGGTCAACTTGTTCTCCAAAGCACCTGAAGGCAAGGTTAGAAACAATGGGTGGAAACTAATCAAGGAGAGAAGCAACCTGGAATTAAGGAGAAACTTCCTAAGAGCGAGGACAATTAACCAGTGGAATGGCTTGCCACCAGAAGTTGTAGGTGCTCCATCACTGGAGGATTTTAAGAAGAGACTGGACAGGCACTTGTCTGAAATGATATAGATAGGATCTCCCGAGGGCTGGACTAGAAGATCTCCAAGATCCCTTCCAGGTCTATTTGGATTGAGTAAATATAGACTGTGAGGGCCATATATCTCAAGTTGAGTTCTACAAACAGCCCTAACAGATCTCCAAAGAACATCGATCCTGGACCAGATTAGCCGCTCTCTCAATTTCAGCCCTAAAACGCCCCACAGAGAAAGAAAAATAAATTTTGAGGAACCCATCCATCAGACTTAAGAAAGACTGCCATTATGTACACTTTTAAAATGTACACCGCCTTGAGTCCTATGGGAGAAAGGCGGTATATAAATATAATTAATAAATAAATAAATTATCTGCATCACAGTTGAATTTGTAATTATTTATCAACCAGCCACTGGCTTTGTTCGAACGCACCAGCAGCTAAGAAAGGGAACTGTCTATCCATGTTTAAAACCGTGGTTTTGTTTTTCAGATGTTTCCCATCATTAAACACTACGGGGAGATTTTAATTCAAAACGTTCAGAAGAAAATGGAAAACGATGAGCCCATAGATGTGAAAGAGTAAGTTCTTTGGAGCAGGAAGAACTATCCAGCGCTGTCACAAGTGGGGAGGTGGGAGGGAGACGGCCTTAGTAATGCCGCGTTTGAAACACTGCTTCTCGTTTCCCGACTGTTACCCGGAGTGAAATGTGGCTATTTTTGAAAATGTGTACCGTCGCGATACATTTCATCTGCTTGGGACAAATCTGGTCAAAAATGCGTCTGTGGATGAAAACGATGTAGGAAAAAGGCATTATATTAATGGGGTTTGTTTGCAAATGCTAAGTATATTTATACTAGAGAATACTGCAAATTAAAATCCAGGGATTTGAAGAACTCGAGTAATTGTGCAGCAAAATAGAGACATTTTAGTATCCATCTCTCTCTTATCTATGTATCTCCTATCTGTCTGTCTGTCTGTCTGTCTGTCTGTCTCCATCCATACGTACCTACCTACCTACCTATCTTCTATCTATTTATCTATCTATGTATCTATCTATGTATCTATGTATCTATGTATCTATGTATCTATGTATCTATGTATCTATGTATCTATGTATCTATGTATCTATGTATCTATATCTACCTACCTACCTACCTATATCTCCGTCCATGTTTGTCTGTCTATCTCCATCCATACCTACCTACCTATCTATCTACTATCTACTATCATCTATCTATCTATCTATCTATCTATCTATCTATC
>WNWU01015866.1:0-10742 GCA_012654045.1 Ptyas mucosa | reverse complement strand
TCTATCTATCTATCTATCTATCTATCTATCTATCTATCTATCTATCTATCTATCTCTCCATCCATATCTGTCTGTCTATCTCCATCCATACCTACCTACCTACCTACCTACCTACCTATCTACTATCTACTATCATCTATCTATGTGTCTGTCTGTCTGTCTGCCTGCCTGCATGCCTACCTACCTACCTATTATCTATCTATCTATCTATCTATCTATCTATCTATCTATCTATCTATCATTTATCTATCTATCTATCTATCTATCTATCTATCTATCATTTATCTATCTACCTACCTATCATCCATCCATCCATCCATCCACCCACCCACCCCCTACCTACCTACCTACCTACCTACCTATCTATATCATCGCTCATCTATATATATCATCTCTCATCTGTCTCATCCAGCCATCCTTCCATCCATCCATCCTTCCAATCTCTCTCTCTCTCTCCCTCTCTCCCTCTCTCTCTCTGACATGAGAGCCATCAAGCCAATTGCAGCCTACAAAATATTAAACAAACTGCAACAGGCTTTGGACGTCAAATATCTCCATTCAATTCTGGGTCAGGCTACAATCCAGGACCCTGGAAAGCTGCTGATGGTGACATCAGGCCTACGTTCTTCAACTTGACGTGCACCAGATGTGTGGGGTATTTCCAGAGCCAAAACTGATGTTTAACAAACCAGCCCCATCAGGAAGCTGTGTTTTTTTGTGTGTGTGTTGGCTACACATGTTTTGATGTATCTTCTGTCAGGCTTTATATCCATTTCCTAAATCTTTGTCACCGAAACCCCTGCATCATCTTGGATCATCTGTTACTCTCCTTTTTCTTCTTAGCGTCTTCGGGGCCTACAGCATGGATGTGGTCACCAGCACTTCCTTCGGGGTAGACATCAACTCCATGAACAATCCCAAAGATCCTTTCGTCAAGCAGATCAAGAAGCTCACCAAGTTCAAAGCTTTCGATCCACGGATCGTTCTTGCATGTAAGTTCTGCTTTCTGGATTCCGGCGAGGTCTTCCCTAACTCGCCCAGAGAAATTTTGCCTCTCTGTTTCATTCTGTTGGTAGGACTTCCTGCTGCATTTGAGATTGGAGATGGGGAACCTTTCTTCTCTTAAGAGATGCTCCCTCTTGACTGCAATCTACTCGCAGAAATTGTGTGACTGAACCTGAGATTGTATGCAAGGCCCAAAGGGTTAGACTGCAGGGAGTCCTCAAACTTTTTAAACAGGGGGCCAATTCACGGTCCCTCAGACTGTTGGGGGGGGGGGCCCCGAACCGGCTGGGTGGGTGTGGCTAGGTGGTCATGTGACTGGGTGGGCATGGCCAATTTAGCAGTCCATTAAACAATACCCATAAATTAAACTTCAATTTGTTTTTTGTTTTGTTTTTTAAAAATAATTTTTATTAAACAAAAAATTATTATTATTATTGTTTTGTTTTTTTGAAATCAAAAAAGATTCTTTTACAATTTTCTTCCTTTCAACAATTTCGCATCGGTAAACACATCCATTTTTTCCTCCCTTATTTCAATTTATCTTTTATACGTGTAATTCTAATATGGATTTATTTACGTAGATAGATATAGATAACAGTGTACACAATTTCGTTCCTAGGAAAACTTCAATTTGTTATGCTCCTGGGGGTGGAAATCAGGTTAGTGAAGAGATATGGCTGCCTTGGGTGTGTGTGTGTGTGTGTGTGAAGGACTTCTGTTTGTGTGTGTGTGTCTTTCTCTCTCTCCCTCCCTCCCTCTCTTGCTCTCTCCCTCTCCTTCTCTCTGGAGGCTGGGGAAGCCAAAAACGGGCCCATTTTTGGCCTCCCAAGGCTTCCGGGTGTCCTGTTTTTGGCCTCCCCAGCCTCCAGTACCACTCTGCCACCCAAAAATGGGCCCGTTTTTGACCTCCCAAGGCCTCCGCGCATCCCATTTTTGGCCGCCTCAGCTTCTAGAAGGCGGCCGGTGGCCGCCGGGTAGGTGGGGCGATGTGGGTGGGGCAGCCTCGTGGTCCCGTGTGGGCCGGATTAATGGCTTCGGTGGGCCATATCCTGCCCGTGGGCCGTAGTTTGAGGACCTCTAGGTTAGAGTTTTGGTGCGATGTAATTTCATTGTTCGATGGATATTTCTAACCGAAGCCAAAATCGACGGAGTTCTTTTCGCCCGTTCGCTCCCCTCCTCCTCTGTCGCTGTTTCTCTTTCCCTTTTCCGATCAGCTTGCACTCATCTTTTGCAGGGAGCTTTTTGAAAACGAAATTAAACCGAGCAGCAGGTATGAACCTAAGGTGGCAAGTTGCCTGCTCCCAATTAATGAGGGATAATGGCACTGCTTTGAGTTTCTCGTGCTGTGATACAAAGACAACCTTACACGGCATTTCCGTCAAAAAGGACGCATCTTTGCATAATCCCTTGGGAGTTGGGCGGCATAGAAATGCGACAAAATAAATAAGAAATAAATAAATCCAGAGATTTCTTAATGCACCCGCCTGACGGCCATTGGCGTTTGCAGAGTGTGGCCTTTTGAATAAATCTTGTTAATGTTTATTCATTGCTCACCTTGGGTACTCGAAGGAAAAAAAAACCACATGTATAATAAAATATTGTTTTCCTCCAGGGACGCGGCCGTGTTTTTCACAATGAATTTCTTTTTCAGTTACGTTCCCAGCACTCATGCCAATTTTCAGTGCCTTAAACCTAACCGCTTTTTCATGGGAAGCTGTGAACTTCTTCACAAAATCTTTTTCAAAAATGAAGGAATCACGATTGAAGGAAGGCCAAGGGGTAAGCACCAGTGGTGGGTTCCTCCCGGTTCGGCCCGGTTCGGTCGAGCCGGTAGCAGTCACCGAACCAGTTCTCTTTGTTTGGGAGCTGGGCTCTCCCTCCCCCCACGTTATTCTTACCTTTAATTTGGCCCCTCCCCCAATCTATTCGCTGCCTCCCGAGTCCCAGCTGATTGGCTAAAAGGAAAAAAAACTGTTTAAATTCTTGCCACGGGGCTTCAAAGGGCTGCCTTACAGCTGATCAGTGTTAAAAGGCACTCGAAAAACAAATGGGTAGACCGGTACAGCTCGGCAAGCAGTTAAATGCCTAGTAGACCAGTACCTCTGCTAAATCCTAAAGAATTGTCACATGACCATCAAACCACACCCACAAAATAAGCCACGCCCACAGAACCGGTAGTAAAAAAATTTAGAACCCACCCCTGGTAAGCACCAAGATTTTGTTGAAGCTTCACGGAGAACGTCTTTCTCCCGGGCAAGAAAATCCTGACCAAAGTGAAATAGAAATATGATTAATTAAATTAAATTAAATTAAGTGAAGGGACCTTGGTGCTCTTTGAGCCCACTGGTTTTCCTGCAGACGTTTCATTACCAAACTAGGCAACAGCATCAGTGCTAGTAAGGAGTGCTGTTTGCTGTCAGCTGAGCAAAGTGTTCTCCAAGGAAAAAGAATTTGTGCATATACGGATAATCCTGGATTTATGATTAAAATCGAATCCAACATTTCTCTTGCAAAGCAAGACAGTTGTTAAGCGAGGTTTGCCCCGTTTTATGACCTTTCTTGCCCCCGTGGCTAAGTGAATCGCTGCAGTTGTTAAGCGAGTCACACAGTTAAGTGAATCCAGCTTCCCTATTGACACTGCTTGTCAGAAGGTCACAAAACCAGATCACATGACCCTGGGACTCTGCAACCGTCATAAATGCGAGTCAGTTGTCAAGCGGCTGAATCTTGATCATGGACCCTGGGGAATGCTGCAACGATCATAAGTGTGAAAAACAGTCATGCTTTTTTCAGTGCTGTTGTACCTTCAAACGGTCACTAACTGAATCAGAGGTGGGTTTCAGCAGGTTCTGACCAGTTCTAGAGAACAGGTAGCAGAAATTTGGAATAGTTCAGAGAACCGGTGGTAAAAATTCTGACTGACCCCACCCCCAGTGGTGGGATTCAGCCAGTTCGCACCTATTCGGGAGAACCGGTTGTTAACTTTCTAAGCAGTTCAAAGAACCGGTTGTTGGAAGAAATCTTATTTTGTTTTTTTCCACTTTACAGGGCTAATTCTGTAAGGAACTGAAACATTCTGGTGTTGTTTCTAGCCTAATCTTTATTGCCCTGCTTACAGAAACTGCCTCTGGTTAACCCTTATTACATTGTAACAGCTAAGGCATTATAACGTGAGTGAGGTTGAGTTGGCCATGGCCACACTGTCACATGACCACCGAGCCACACCCACCCAGCTGGTCATTAGGGCAGAGGACTGGTTGTTAAATTATTTGAATCCCACCACTGTCCACCCCTATCTATTCTCTGCCTCTTGAGTCCCAACTGATCGGGAGGAAATGGGGATTTTGCAGTATCTTTCCCCTGCCACTCCCACCAAGCCATGCCCACCAAGCCACACCCACTGAACCAGTAGTAAAAAAATATTTTGAAACCCACCACTAAACTGAATGGTTTTATGTTGAGGGCTACCCACAGTGGCGGATTAAGGCTCACTGGTGCCGTAAGCACTGACAAATCTTGGTGCTTATTTTTTTTTTTTTACAAATCTTCATTGTTTTTTTCTTTCTTTCCCAACTTTGTGGTGCCCCCTTTGGGCCTGGTGCCCTAAGCACGTGCTTAGTCTGCTTAACGGTTAATACACCACTGGCTACCCATATTTTTATCCCTATCTTTGTTCCCTTAATGCTTAGTGACACCCAAGTTGCATTCTCAGTTTGTCAGTTTTCATGGGTCCATTCATTTGATCCACAGAGCCGGGTGGATTTCCTCCAGATGATGATTGACTCCCAAAACAACAACAAGGACTCTGTAAACAATGGCAAAAACTCTACAAGCAATGGACTGAATCACTCATATAAAGGTAATACTGCCCTGTTTCCCGTTTAAGGTAAAGGTTCCCCTCGCACATATGTGCTAGTCATTCCCGACTCTAGGGGGCGGTGCTCATCTCAGTTTCTAAGCCGAAGAGCCATCAGCGTCCGAAGACGTCTCTGTGGTCATATGGCCAGCATGACTCAATGCCAAAGGCGCATGGGACACTGTCCCCTTCCCACCAAAGGTGGTTCCTATTTTTTCTACTTGCATTTTTTTTACCTGCTTTCGAACTGCTAGGTTGGCAGAAGCTGGGACAAGTCACGGGAGCTCACCCCGTTACGCGGCACCAGGGATTCGAACTGCCGAACTGCTGACCTTTTGATTGACAAGTGCAGCGTCTTAGCCACTGAGCCACCGCATAGTGTCCCTACGTTTCCCGTTTAGCATTACACATTTTCTAAGTTTTGTGGTGCATTTCTACTGATGGATTGATAAGTCCTAGCTAACCGACTTGTAATTTATGGTCATAAACAGCCAAGGAATTTTAAGAGACTGAACAGCCACTTGGGGTTGGACTAGAAGACCCCCAAGGTCCCTTCCAAATCTGTTATTATGTTAAATGTGCAATTCTGGAAGTGATTTGCTTAACACCCACCATCTCAATTCTGTGGCCAACGTCCGCAAGAGTCCACATACTTGACTTGTCTCATCAAGTCATTATAATCTTTTAGCAGCCCCATAGACAGATTTTTCTCCGTGATAACCCCATCGCTGAGGTAAATCACACGCAAATTTCTACAACTTAGCATCATATTTTAAAGAACCTTGGACTTATGGAGACCTGGCAAGATAAGACTTCCCCCCACCCTCCCCAGTAGTTCTTGCAAGTCTCCATCAATGGGATCTCCAAAGTCTATTTTGAACTTGAGTGAGAAGTTCTTTTCCAAGAAACGGATGGTTCAAAGAACAACAACAACAACAACAAAACAAACAAACCAGCGTATGTGATTTTTTTTTCTTTCTCTAAAGCAAAGTCAGCATCGATCAATGTTATTCTATGGCGCCCTAGGAAGTTTGACACCTTTTAGCTGTGTTTCGAAGTACATAAAACAATACGAGGCAAGGTCCATGATTATCCTTGGCACGGAGTCATAATGATTGCCCGCAGTAAATTTTCTGTACTGTATCACCCTATTTTTTTTATTATTATTATTATTTCTATTTTGCAGGCCTGAGCGATAAAGAAATTCTAGCCCAGGCGTTTATCTTCGTTTTTGCTGGATATGAACCCACCAGTAATTCCCTTGGTTACATGGCTTACAGCTTAGCCACTCACCCAGATGTTCAGCAGAAGCTGCAGGAGGAAATCGATGCTGTTCTACCCAACAAGGTAAGCCCAGAGGTGGGCTGCTGGGGGGTCGCAAGGGTTCGGGAGAACCTCTAGCTAAGATTTGGAGAACCCCCAAACCTCACTCCTGGCTGGCCCCACCCCACCCCGCATATCCCTCCCCTCCCAGGAGTCTCCACGCGGCCTGATTTGGATGCAAGTAAGCGCAGGGTGCACACGGAGGCTCAGGGAGGGCGAAAAACGGGCCTACCGGAAGTTTGGGAAGGGCCTCCAGAACCTGGGGAGGCTGTTTTCACCCTCCTGGAGTCTCGAGGAAAGCCTCCGGAGCCCAGGAAGGGCAAAAACGCCCTCCCCCGTTATCCAACAGAGTCCGGAGTTTTTGTTAATGCAGAGTTGATTTCAGTGTTAGGAAACTCTGTTTTGACCAACGTTGAGTCAACGTGGAAAGGGGCATCTTTGCCTCAATCAGTGAGAAGAAAAGTGGACCGGATATGAAAGAAAATTAATTATTTTAATTATCCCTCCAAGGCACCTGTTACCTATGACGCCATCATGCAACTGGAGTACCTTGACATGGTGTTGAACGAAACCCAAAGGGTATATCCTCTTGGAGGGCGTATTGAAAGAATCTGCAAGACGGATGTTGAAATCAACGGGATGACCATTCCCAAAGGCACGGTGGTGATGATCCCACCCCTCCTTCTGCATCAGGTCCCGGAATACTGGCCAGAACCAGAAGAGTTCAGACCTGAGAGGTACAAACAAACCAGATATTTGCATCTGTTGTTCTGACCTAGACCTCCCCAAACCATGAAGCAGACTCCTTGTCCTGACAAAAAAAAACCCTTTTTATTAAGTTACTGTGAATTCCTCTCATTCACATCCAAGGGTTTTTCAAGGGTGAATTTACAGTCACAGACCTTATCTGGCTTGGAGAGCTGCCAGGCCGATATCTTCAAAACTTGGCAAGGAGTCTCGGAGAGTCACGAACCAATTAGGTGAACTAATTGTCTCCTGCAAACTCCACTCCCTTTTCGCTCCTCTTTCATCTGCCTGTGGCTTTACTCCCTAGTCGACCCTTGTTCTTTAGCTGTTCCTTTCGTCTGGCAACTCTGCGCATGCGCACACTGGGAACAGGCTCCAGCTGTTCTTCTGCCTCACTGATGTCTGACTCCGAAGGCAGCTGATAACTGGCATATGGCCCTGGCCCCCTCTCTGCCTCCGACGCAGAGCCTTCTCCAGACTCCAGAACCGGCCCATGTTCCTCCCCAACCTCCTCACTGTCCGAATTTGCTGCCAGCTCTGCTGGCTGCTGGCAGGCCACAACATTTATGAGGAAGAATAGATTGTTTAAACAATAGCATTGTTTAATGGGCTGTTAAATTGGCCACGCCCACCCAGTCACACGCCCACCTAGCCATGCCCACCCAGCTGGTCCGGCCCCCCAACAGTCTGAGGGACCGTGAATTGGCCCTCTGTTTGAGGTCCCTTGTCCTAGCTCTTTCTTACAGCTCCTGACATTCTTTCCTTCCTCTGCTCACCCAGGTTCAGCAAAGAAAACAAAGAGAACATTGACCCCTACACATACCTTCCTTTCGGAGCTGGACCGCGGAATTGCCTCGGAATGAGATTTGCGTTGGTCACCATGAAAGTTGCTATTGCCGTCATTATGCAACGCTTCTCTTTTAAAGTCTGCAAAGAAACACCGGTGAGAAAGATAGATTTGGACTAGATCTGTTAACGGTGTTGGAAGGGAGCTCGGAGGTCTTCCAGTCCAGGAATCTGCAACCTTAAACACTCAAAGAGCCATTTGGACCCGTTTCCCACAGAAAAGAAAACACCGGGAGCCACAAAAACCCTTTGGACATCTAAAATTAAGATAACACTGGAGATATCATTTTTTTTAACCTTTACTCTATGTATAAAAAAACTATAGTGTGTTGCATTTATGAAATCAATGACCCGCTACAGGGAAAACACATTTTTTTATTTCGGCATGCAACAAAAACATTTGGGTTAGGTTATCCTGTTTGCTAACGTCTTTCTCCGTTCTTTCTCTCTCCCGCAGATTCCTCTGGTCATGAGCAACCAAGCATTCTTAGTTCCGGAAAAACCAATCGTTCTGAAGTTAGTCCCACGATAAGGCGGCCGAGAAAGTGAGGAATAAAACTTAGCGATGATGCCTGCAACATCCCTGCAAGCGAATGCAACAATTTTGCGCTTTGTCATCTGTAGAACCTTGGAAGAAAAACCATTGAAATAGTCACCCAATAGCTTTGGAGAGATGGACTCATTTGCTTTAAGTAGCTCTTATAACAGTGATGGCGAACCTATGGCACGGGTGCCACAGGTGGCACGCGGCGCCATATCGGTGGGCACGCGAGCTCAGCTCTGGCACACATGCGTATACCAGCCAGCTGATTTTCAGGCCTTCTGGGCCCACCAGAAGTCAGAAAGCACACTGTTACTGGCCTCCGGAGGGCCTCTGGTGGGGTGAGGAAGGTCGTTTTTGCCCTCCCCAGGCTCCTAGAAAGGCTCTGGAGCCTGGGGAGAGCAAAAAACGGGCCCACTGTGCCATTGCGTACCAAAAGCGGGGGGGGGAGCACATAGAATTATGGATGTGGGCACGCATGCATGTGACCCCACCGTGCTCCCCCCGCTTTTGGCACGCGATGTCAAAAAGGTTAGCCATCACTGTCTTATAAGGTTGAAATCATAACACCGGTGGAGGAGATGTTAATATTTGTTGGCGTTGTTACTGATGATGATGTATAACTTGATATTTTGAACATTTGCGACAGTGGTGAAATCTAAAATTTGTTACTACCGGTTCTGTGGGCGTGGCTTGGTGGGAGGGGGTAATTTTTCTTAACTTTTAGAACCATTTTTTCTACAACTTCTTCGGCTGAAGAAGTTGTAAAAAAAATGCTTTCAAAAGGCTCTGACGATCCCGGCTGAGTTGCCTGATCGGCAGAGGCTTTTTTTTTTTCTTTTAAAAGCCTTTGATGATCCCAGCTGAGCCGCGCGATCATCAGAGGCTTTTTTTAAAAAAAAACTTTTAAAAGCATTTTTTCGGCTGAAGAGGTTGTAGAAAAAATGCTTTTAAAAGTAAAAAAAAAAGCCTCTGATGATTGTGCGGCTTAGCTGGGCATGGGGGTGGGGTGGTGGGCAGGGATTTTTACTACTGCTTCTCCGAACCATCCGCCTCTATCGCTACCGGATCGCGTGATCCGGTCTGAACCGGGAGCATTTCACCCCTAATTTGTGACCTATAAATTAAGCCGGTGATGAATCGAGTTAGTAAAATCCAGACTGCATATGCACCTGAGTTGGATTGTCCTTATCACCATCAGAAATTTGGAACTTTTCACCAAGAAAAATCAACTGATTTTTTAAAAAAAAATTCGATTTATATGCCGCCCTTCTCTGGAGACTCAGGGCAGCTTACAATGCGTTAAGCAATAGCCTTCCTACTTTTGTATATTTATACAAAGTCAGCTTATTGACCCCACAATCTGGGTCCTTATTTTACCTACCTTTGAAAGGATGGAAGGCCGAGTCAACCTTGAGCCTGGTGAGATTCGAACTTGCAGTAATCGCAGGCAGCTGAATTGCAAGCACTTAATAACAGTGCTTTAGTCTGCTGCGCCACCAGGCTCTTTTTTTCTCTCTGATATCTACTGATATCCATTAATAATATAAGGATGATCTCATCCAGCCTCGGAGAATCTGGAAACAGGGGGCTTTCATTAGGAGGAGTCCGTACCGCTGATGAATTTTAATGGTGTTTTAACTAATTATTAAATGGCTTGCTTTGCATTTTGTTGTACTTTTGTATAATTAGCCACCCCTCTTCGCCTTCCTTGGCAGAAAATACCTATTTTCAAAAACAGGCAAGCGTGTAAAATATAGACCTACGAGATAAATAAAGATGTTTTTCCACTTTCTTCTTCTTCTTCTTCTTGAGTTGCTTCAGTAGAAAGCTACGTTTTTAAGGCGGGCAAAAGAAAAGTTGCCCCCAAAGGAAAAACTTTTGCTAGTACCCTTGGAAGAATTTGTATTGTCAGAAGTGGGGAATAATGTAGAATAGCCAATAATGCAGAATCCAGAACTCTTTCGGGTTTACAGAGATCAACAGAGTTGGAAGGGACCTTTTAGGTCATCTAGTCCAACCCCCCTCCCCCCCCAGCATGAGAGCCTATGTCATTTCTGATAAACGTGTTTCCTGGGGGAATTTGGGGAGTTGAAGTCCACACATCTTGAAGTTGCTGTGGTGGAGAAACACAGCTTTAGAACTTCTGGGGAAGGTGAAGGTTGCCACAATGCTAGAGGCAACAGAAAGAACCCGAAGGCAATACCCAATCAACACCCAATCATACAAAATCCCAACCAAGAAACTACCAATTCAGACATACAATCAAACAGTAAACCACAGCCTAATCACGGAATCACCAAGAAACTCTCACCGACACTGATAAAGCAAGCCCCTTGTACATAAACAGAGAGCAAACTCCACTCCCTTCTAGCACTGATGATGTTCCCTAGTTGGATAATGAAACGTCTGCAAGAAAACCAC
>WNWU01015861.1:0-17215 GCA_012654045.1 Ptyas mucosa | reverse complement strand
TCTATCTATCTATCTATCTATCTATCTATCTATCTATCTATAATCTATCTATCTATTTATCTCAGTCCATTTTGAATACATGTGCTCAAAAACATATGTATTAGAAATATTAGTCCCAACTCGCACATTCTGGGGTGTATCAATGTGAAAATCCAATTGCACAAAGGAGTATTAAAGCCTAAAAGGCCCAGTTGGTCTACTAAACGCTGAGGAGTGATTGTATTAAAAGCCAAACTAAAATCGACAAACGGCATTCACACATGGGAATTTCTTTCCTCTTAAGTGCGCCAAGCTCAGATGGAGAACAACAGAGGAAATAGCATCCTCTGTGGAGCGATTCACCTGGTAAGCAAACTGAAGCGAGTCAAACACTGGAGGGAGGCTGGATAGATTAAAATACTTTCATCAGCCTTTCGAAACGTTTCACCATGAATGACGGACATAAGTGCAGCCGGACGATATTCAGAGTGGTGAAGGAGGGGAAAGACAGATGAATCAATAATACTGTTTTATCTTCCTTTTTTCAGGTTGATGGTGGCAATTTGAAGCTCATCCGAGGGGTGGACATAAGAGGACAGAGTGCGGCCTATGCCTGTGAAGGATGCTGAAGAAAAGTAGCCTGATTGTCTGGGGCCTGGTGCTTTTTGTGGCCTGGAACGCCCTGATCCTTTTCTTCCTGTGGACTCGGCCACAATCTTTATCGGACCATAGCCGCTTAACTGAAGAGGTGATCCGACTGGCCCAGGATGCCGAGGTAGAATTAGAGCGCCAAAAGGAGCTTCTACATCAGATTTACCGCTATAGTTCACTCTGGAACAAACGGAAGGCCAAAAACCTCCACCTGTCGGGTGCAGTGTCGGTCCAGCCTTCCACAGCTGCGCCCTTGCCCCATCGCAATCAGATATCACCCGATGCCGTTTTGCCTGTGGTGGTGATTGCCTGTGACCGCAGCACAGTCCGCCGTTGTCTAGATAAACTACTGCATTACCGTCCCTCAAAGGAGCGATTCCCCATCATTGTAAGCCAGGACTGTGGACATGAGGAAACCGCTAGGGTCATTGCCTCCTATGGAGATTCTATCATGCACATCAAGCAGCCCAATTTAAGTGACATCCCTGTGCCTACCGACCATCGCAAGTTTCAGGGATACTACAAAATTGCTCGACACTATCGCTGGGCCTTGAGCCAAGTTTTCCGGACTTTCAAATACCAAGCAGCCATTGTGGTGGAAGATGACTTGGAAGTAGCTCCTGATTTCTTTGAATATTTTCAAGCGAGTTTCCCACTTCTACTGGCTGACCCAACCCTTTGGTGTATCTCTGCCTGGAACGACAACGGCAAGGAACAGATGGTAGATGTTGCCCATCCCGAACTTCTCTATCGTACTGATTTTTTCCCTGGTCTGGGCTGGCTTCTGCTCTCTGACTTGTGGGACGAGCTGGAACCCAAGTGGCCCAAGGCTTTCTGGGACGACTGGATGCGACAGCCTGAACAGCGGCAGGGCCGTTCATGCATCAGGCCTGAAGTGTCACGCACAATGACTTTTGGCCGTAAAGGCGTGAGCCACGGTCAGTTCTTTGACCAATATCTAAAGTTCATCAAGCTCAATGACCGTTTCGTGCCTTTCACCCAGATGGACCTTTCTTACCTCAAGAAGAATAACTATGAACACTCATTCTTGGCCCAGGTCTACAATGCCCCTCAACTGCGTGTCGAAGAATTACAGGGGAACCAGCGCCGGGAGTTAGGTACTGTCCGAGTGCAGTACACCACTCGTGACTCTTTCAAGGCCTTTGCAAAAGCCTTGGGTGTTATGGATGACCTCAAATCAGGAGTGCCCCGTGCTGGGTATCAGGGCATTGTCAGCTTCCTTTACCGAGGCCGCCGTGTTTACTTGGCTCCTCCTCCTGACTGGACAGGCTATGACCCCAGCTGGAGTTAGCAGCTGATGATTTTTGAGCATGTTGGACCCCATCAGGGAAAAGGGTGCTTGGGTAGGGATGGGGGGGCCAAAACTCTGTATTTTCTTCTCCTGTGTGGCATTCAAGGTGCATTCCAGGAATGAGGATTGTTTTGTGCACTTAATTTGGGGGAGGAGTTAATGGCAGGAGGAATGGGTTACGGGGTGGCGGGCGGTATTCCAAAGCCCCAACATCATAGATGAGAAAGAGCGTTCTGGGTTCTCTGTTCTCTCCCCAGTGCCTGCCTGCTTTCTTGACATTGCTGCCTGTCCACTGATTAGATCCTTGGTGGCTTGTCCAAATTGGTGCATTTTGAGGTCAAAGTGAATGCTAAACCAAAGCAGTGACCCACTGAAGTTTTCCCGGTTTCGTTGAGATACAGCAGGCCAGAGCAACTTGTGATCTCATGAGGCAGATGTAACTCCTCAGTCAAATAGCATGTTTGGCCACAGACTTCATACATATCTTTAAATTCTAGCCAAGCAAAATGGGGAAGCTTGTTAAGTTGCCGAGAAACTATGATTCAAAACCGGCACACTGCGTTCAACTTGATAGGTCACAGGTAAGCTGTAGGGAGAACATAAAAAGTTTTTCTCTCAGCTCTTGGCTGCTGCTTCACGTCTCACCTGGGCACCTGTAAGGTTTGGAAAGCAGGAAGCTCTTTTGGATGATCATTGAACCCTCAAAAGGACCATCTTTATTGACCATATTGGCCATTTTTATGTTGATCTCTTAGATATCCTAATCCTTTAACCCTATTGAATGGGACAGTGGAGATACAATGTGCACAACGACAAACTTAATATGATTGTCACTCAGATGAGATGGAAAGGAAGGTCAGAGCCTCTTTTATTGCTTTTATTTGGGCACTAGGATAGAGTAGTCAGAGACCATGAACACGTGCTACCCTTTTTATAGCTCCATGCTGGGACTTGTTAACTTTAGCTTAAATGAAGTTTTGGATGGAGGTGGGCATTTTTCTTCTCATCCTCTTACCTGGTATTGAGATACATGAAGGTCTTGACTTTGCAGCCTTCTAGCCAGTGCCTGCTGTCAAATGGTCCTTTCTCTAAGCCACAATGGGAAACGATGGGCTGCAAGTGGGCCATTAAATTTGAAAGTGGCACCTGGGGAGGAAGGCCCAAGGCTAGCTCTTTATGACGCATGAAGGAGCAGTCGGACTCCCCTTGTAATCTGAAATGATGGAGGCTTCCGGTGTATCTATTTAAGGGAAGCTGACCAATGGCTTGAGGTCGGTGCCATGCTCTCTTCCCAGGTTTATGAGGAGAACTTGCCCAAGGCTGCCTTAATTTCCCTGGTGTAGGAACTCCATCCAGATCTACGGTAGAGTGTGCTGGTGGCTCTGTTGCATTTTTTTTTTATTACTGGGGTTTGTTTTTTTCCTGAATGGCCATATTGGAATTGGTCACTGCTACATATTTAGAACACCGTGGGCAGTAAAATAGAGTGGAGGGAGGAGACTCCTTGAGGCATCGGAGCATCTCATGAAAGGACTTCTCCAAACAAGGAGTCCAGCCTTATTCAGTGGGGCAGAGTCCAATCTTCCCCATTCTTGCCTTTGGGAGTTGCCACTGAGCTGCTCCAGATGCCACTTTATGAGGCAGGCATGAGGAAGCGACTTCAGACCTCCTTTGGCCAAAATTTAGACCACACCAAAGGGTATTGCATTGTTCGAATGCTTATTACTTTCTCTTTTTTTAAAAAAAAAAACATGCGTGAGACCACCTCCGTGATGAACGGAGGAAGGAAGATTGTGTTTTGGCATTCCACTTCAGTGAGGGGGAGGTTTTCCCTTTATATATCTGCTCCTCTGGTTGGTGCAAGTGGGCAGGTAGGAGATGGTGCCTTGGGGAGACTGCTTTGAATGGTTTGATGCATCTGCTTACGTCCTGAGATTTTTCTTTTGGAAAAAAAAGAAAGAAACGAATGCTGCAGAGGAAGAGGCTCTCTAAAAATTTTTTTTTAAAAAAGACCGACTATGATCTGCATCTGGAATGTTGATAATTTGGACATGTTCATACGTTGATTTCACTTTAATTCTCTGCAAGAGACTACCGTTTATCGATTTTCTAGGTCAGGCTTCCGTTTGAAAAGAAATGTGTAAAGTAGGGCAGAAATGTGTATAGAACATGAGTGGAAATGTCTCCACGGAGAGCAAAGATCTTTCGGCATGATATTACTCACCTTTAACAACGTCCTGGATAGACATGCAGAAATGATCACTCGAAACATCTGTTGACAATGTGGTCCCCATCAGAACCGTTGTACTCTACCTTATCTGGATGTGGAGGGTGTGTGAGGAGGAGAGAGAGGGTTGTAATGGAAAATCAGGTTTATTTTTTTTGTGGGGGGGGGGAGGTTATGTAATCCCTAACTTTCAAGATTTGCTGGATCCTGGCTGAAGAATTGCCATTTTTAAAACTAGAAACAGCAAGAGAGCTGTTCTTACTTTTAGTATTATGTTCTGGGACTCAGCCTCGACGTCTCAGTTTGCAAGTTACATTGCCATCTCCTTTCAGTAGAAGGCAGCTACTGAACTTACAGAGGAAGGGAGGGGAAATGGAAATTTCTTTTCTTTTTGGGTTCCCTTCTCCTTTCATTTCTGTCCTCTGGTGCTCAGTCAGCCAATCAATCAGGGAAATGAAAATAGGAGGATAGAGATACTACATCATGGTTTTCCCCCCCTGAATCCTCAGTTCTGTGTAACTTAATCCACACCATCTGTAGCCCAAACTCTCTCCTTTGGTCTACTGTCTTTGTTCGTGTTTTGTCCTGGGTCACAGTGAAATGATCATATTTTCCATTCCAGTTTGTGATTTTGGTGAAACAATTGGAAGATGCTCAGCAGAGATCCCAGCAGAAAGGAAAACCCACCAGCAGCTACCATTTTTCTCCCTTTCTGTCCTGAGCTGCCTCCTGTTCCCAAAAATATCTCTGCTGAAAAATAAGTGTCACCACATCTGGATGTTTGAATCAAGGTTGTTTGATGGAGAGACACTAATTTTATGTTGACAATTAATTGGTGAGAAGAGCTTAAAGAAGCAAAAAAAAAAGTTATTTTCCACAATAAAATAAAAACCGTTCCTTTTCAGACAATCTGTGTAATTGATCTCATGCAGCAATTTATTGCATTGGTAATGTTTTAAGAGGAGACGGGGGCATAACATTGTCTCTTTAGAGGCCTACACCATCATTTGTTACCCTCCACTTGAACCAGGAAAAACTCCTGGCATCCAAAGTAGCATTTCTAGGCACATCAAATATATATTTACATCAAATGAGATCAAGACCCTTTTCTCTGTTGTTCCAGAGTGCGGGACATGGGATAATGGGTTTAAGTTACAGGAAGACAAATGCTAATTGTTTTTCACTCTGATGGTTTTTCTAGCTTTTTGATAGGGCAAACTAGTCAAAAGAAGCAATGGACAACCATCTCTTGAGGATGCTCTAGAGTTTGGGTTGCATTGAGCAGAGGGTTGGACAACAATGGTCCAAGTGTTCTAGTTCTTCGATTTTATCTCCAGGTTTATGAAGATGGATCAGAAGGATCAAAAGTCCCCTTTAGCAGTGTTTTTCAACCTCAGCAACTTTTAAGATGTGTGGGGAATTCTGGGAGCTGAAGTCCACACGTCTTAAAAGTTGCTGAGGTTGAGAGACTCTGCCCTATAGCAACAATGATTTCTGTCATGGAAATCCCAGGTACCATTAACTTTCCCTGCTGATATTTCCCCAACACTTTTCAAAAGCAGTCCCTTCTTTCTCTCTCTCTCTCTCTCTCTTCCCAATCCCTGCTTCCTACCTTCCTATCCTCAATTTATGCAAAGCCTTATATTATTATTAGCATTATTATGTAATCCAGCTGTCAAAGCTCCAGGACGCTTCCTTGCATTTCAGTACTGATGTGTTTGAATGAAATACATGGAAGGCAGTGGTGGGTTGCTACCGGTTCGCCCCAGATCGGGCGAATCGGTAGCAGCAGCGGCTGAAGTCTCCACCCACCCGCCCGGACATCATCAAATGCGATCTGTGTATGCGCACGAGCAAGCCGGTAACAAAGGTAAGTGAAACCCACCCCTGATGGAAGGACATATTACCATATCAATGACTTCTTGTTTTGTGGGCAGCGCGTGTTGCTTTGTTAAGCAAAAAGATACCTTCTATCAAAACCACTTAGATTTCCTCTTTTTAGTTGATGGGGATATGCAGTTTGAAAAATAGCAAATTGAGAAATTATTGCTTTCTGAAATTCCAAAATTTTGAGCTGCTCAGGTTCTATGCACTTCTTCAACGAGCATTTATTTAGCATGAATGCTGCTATTTATATTGGTAATGCAAACACAACACAACAATTCCACTCTGTTGGCTTTTTATGGTTGATTATTCCATTTCAAATTGAACAATCCAGACACTGCGTTTGTTTTGCTTCTGGTATTTTTTCTCCAGCAATTTCATTTAATAAAAAAAAAATTTATTGGCAGAACCGTGTGGAGCAGCAACTGGTAAAAAGCTACTAGTGCAAGTACTAGTGGAGAGTTGCCATTCTCCCTTCCTTACAGATTTTTCAGGAAAAGTTCCTCCGTGCTTTCAAAGCTCCTAGAAAGTACCTGAACCTTATATAAATACGGATGCGGGCATTGGGTATTAAAAAAATTGGCAGTAGACTAATGGTATCTGCTCTTGTGCGTCAGAATATGTACTCTGAAAAGAACATATTTTTTCAGAATGGTTGTGCAACGCTGATTGATTTTTTTACCCACAGGTATTTTTACTCTGCCAGGTGGCAAGTTCAGACATTGATTAAAGCAATTAAACAGAGGGATAGTTTACAAATCCTGTGACAGCCAACCGTTTGCAAAAGAGAGAAAATTATGTTACTTTCTGGCAGTACTGAGAAAAAGAGACAGAATCATATGCCTAAGAAAATGAAGAAAAGAGCTAAGGTGAACCTTTTTTCCACATTCACTGTCTCAAACTAAGCCCCACAGAGAAGTTCTCCAAGCAGATGTTTTTGCTGACAACTAAACAATATTTATGAGAGCAAGAAAGAGAAAGAACGTCTAGTTTTGTTTGTTTGTTCCCTTTTAAATAAGGAGCCTGGATTTCATTTGGAGGGTCGGATAAAAGGTGAATACCATGTCTGAAAAGATTGTGAACCACTGGGATATATTATAAAATGGCAAGATTAGACATTCGCTAGAAGTGAAGTCATGCACTTCCGTGCCACTCACTAACCTAAAACAGCTGCATTTCAGAAGATTGCTCCCATATGGGATCTTATCTATTCCCAACTCTTCAGTTGCTGAAGAGCAATACATCATCGGAATGTGCTGCCATAGGCCTGGTCTCTGGGTTTTCTATGGGCAACTGATTGTCCACTGAGGAATGCATAATACTGGACCGATAATGGATCACTGCTGTTACCAGAAAGAGACAGGCTCTGAAAATATATTGGGGAGACCAAGAAGTTTCTCATTTCCTTTTATGAGTACCATTACTTGTAGAACATCCTTGTGGTGGCTCTTGCCTTCCTAGCCTTCCCTATCCTTTCAAAGATAGTAGGCCACTTGATGTCCTCTGGGTTTTTGTTTTTACATTTAACCATTAGCAGTACTTGTTGAAGTTGATGGAGTGAAAACATTTAGATCAGTCTTCCTTAACTGGTGCTTTTCAGATTTGAAGACTTTGACTCCTAGAATCTTTAGCCAGCATGATCAGTGCTAAATTGAGACTATATATGTGGAAGCTGCCAGATTAATTGGAGAAAACTAATCTGGACTACAAAAGGAAGACTGGTAATTCTCCAAATAAAGATGTCCAACTCTTTGGCTGCCACAATTATCAGTTAGCATAGTAAGGACTGCAGTCCACCACATCAGGAGAGCCACAGGGATCTCTCCCTTAATCCTAGAAGGTACCAGTTGACCTACATATAGTCCTCAGTTGACAACTGCCCAGTTTAGCAACTATTCAAATTTACAACAATGCTGAAAAACTAGCTTTATGGCTAGTCTTCCAATTTAATGACTCTCAGCATCCACAACCACATGATCATCATTCAGGCATTTTACAACTGGTACACATTTATGATGGTTGCAGTGTCCCAGAATCATGGGATAGGCATTTGTGACCTTCTGATAACCTTCTGTCCATTTGGCTGACTTCTCATAGGGAATCTTGATTTTGGAGCAATTGTCCATTCATGCACATTCTTTTAATGGAGTTACTTATCTTCTATCAAGCTGGTGTTGACTCTTAGTGACCACACAAGACAGTCGCTGCAGAAAAGTCCATCCATCTTGCTGCTAGTCATCCTCCTCTTCCACTATTATTATGTTGTTATTGTTTGTCACACAATCAACCAGATGTTCAGACTGGAATTGGCATTTTTATCCACCTATTGAAGTCTTCCCATGGACCTGGGATAGATAGATGTGGATGGTTCGTGGTGCTACATCATCATCATCATTATTATTATTACTATTATTATTATTATTATTACTATTGTTCAGATTTGTATCTTGCCTGACTGGGCAGCTCGTAACAATGGAAGAAATTACAATAAAATCAATGAAACATAACAAAGATAAAAAGATGGCAAGCATGATGACGTGAGGACCTTTTACCCCTGCATGAAAGGCCTAGGGCAGTGATGGCTAACCTTTTTGTCATCGTGTGCCAAAAGTGGGGGGAGCGTGGGGGGGTCATGCACGTGTGTGGCCACACCCATAATTCTATGTGCCCCCCCGCGCACATGCCTGTGCCCCCCCATGCTCTCCGTGCTTTTGGTACACGATGGCACGGTGGGCCCAGTAGCCCTGCTCTCCCCAGGCTCCATAGCCCTTCTAGGAGTCTGGGGAGGATGAAAACGGCCTTCCCTAACGCCTCTCCCCCCGCCCAGAGGCCCTCCAGAGGCCAGAAACTGCCTGTTTCCCAACTTACGGTGGGCCCAGAAGACCTGAAAATCAGCTGGCTGGCGCACGGATGTGTGCTGGAGCTGAGCTCGCGTGCCCACCAATATGGCTCGGCGTGCCACCTGTGGCACGCGTGCCATAGGTTCACCATCACGGGCCTAGAGTTAGGCCAACATATTTTTTAGCACTGGTGATGTTACTGTGTTTCCCCGAAAATACAACCTACCCTGAAAATAAGTCCTAGCTTGATTTTTACACATGGGCCCAAACCCCTGAAATAAGCCCTAATTAAGACCCACACATACACTCCAGGGTGCACAAGTAAAAATTAAGCTAGGGTAGGGATAGGGGGTGGAGCTACCCTACTACTTACCTTCAGACAGTTGCAGCCAAGCCTCGCATACCCCAACACCTGCCTTGCTGGCCCAGTTCTTCTGCAGCCGACAAGGCCAGCAAGGCTTTCCTGAAGGCCTCTGTCACCGATAACAACTCCAGATTGATCCAGAGCTCTGTTATCAGCTGCAGAGGCCTTCAGGAAAGTCTTGTGTGCCGCAGAAGTTCCTGAAGGCCTCTGACAGCGAAAAGGAGGCCAGGGGGCAACATGCGCAAGTGAGGTGAGTCAGTGGACGACATCCCCCCCCAAAAATAAGACCTGCTGCCTTTTTTTTGGTAGCAAAAAAAATACAAGACAGGCTCTTATTTTCAGTGAAACATGGGTACCTAGTTTGGGTAATGAAATGTCTGCAAGAAAACAACCAAGCTCAGAGAGCACCAAGGACCCTCCTAGATTTTCAGGTCTTTGTAAATGTTCCAAAACAGAATAATTTCAGTTCTGGTCATTTGTGTTTTGAATAAGAATTGTGGATTGATTTATTCTTTGATATATTTACCTTGACTTTTCATGGTATTCTCAGGAAGCTTCTCCAACATGAAAATTCAAAGTACTTAAAAAAAAAAAACCCTCAAGTGTTGGAGCATTCACAACTTCTGCAGGCAAGTTGTTCCACTTATTAATTCCCTCCATATAGATGCAGTTCCATTGAGGACTACACGTTGAGTACGGTTGGTCAGCCAGTTACGAATCCATCTGGTGGTGATGCTGTCTAACTCACATTTTTCTACTTTATCTAGTAGTAAATTATGGTCTACTTTATCCAATGCTTTACTGAAGTCCAAATAAATTATATCGACAGCATTCCTCTGGTCCACTAATTTTGTCACTTTGTCAAAGAGTGCAAAAAAATTAATCTGGCATGATCTGTTTTTGACAAACCCATGTTGGCTTTTGGTTATTACTTTGTTTGCTTCTAGGTGTTCGGTGAGTCGTTGCTTGATTATCTTTTCCAGAATCTTCCCTGGTATTGAGGTCAGGCTGATAGGTCTGTAGTTTCCTGGAAGCTTGTTCCTGTTTCCTCAAAATCCAAATTGCACTTACACAGAGAAAATCAGTGCTGGTACCATTCTGATTTTTGCAGGTATAAACACATTGTGGCATTTGAGTATTTTTTCCCCAAAAATATATGATTGCTATGTACCTAATCTGTGACATATTTTTTGACTTCTGGTTCCTTTTCTGTTCATAATCAAACTTATAGAAGAGAACATTTGTAGCTCAGAGTTGAACTGTGAGATCCTTAGTGCTTTCTGAGCTTGTTGTTCTTGCAGACATTCATTACCCAACTAGGTAACGTCATCAGTGCTAGTAGAGAGTGGGGTTCGCTGTCATTTTACAAACTAGTGACTTGCCCTGTCAGTTTGGCAACGAAACATCTGCAAGCAAACAATCAAGCTCAGAGAGGAACAAGGACCCCAAAGCCAAACTTAAAAAGCAGAAAATACAGTATCCGCCACGGATACCCAGACACATAAATATTTAATAGTGGACTAGAAGACCTCCAAGGTCCCTTTCACCTTTCTTATTCAATTAATATTTTCATTGTCAAGTCTAAGAGCGATTGCTGTTCTTATCCTTTATTTGGTCTTCTTTATATTTAAAGAAAATGAATATCTTTATACTTGTTTCTTTTTCACTGAGCTAGTTGACTCTCACTAGTATTTGCAGATCATTTGCATTTTCAGCTATTGAGAGGAGTGTCATTAGTATAAAACAGGTTCCTCCAGTTTTAAAACCACACTCATCTTCTAATTCATCCTTTGTCAATGTATATTTAGCATAAAGTTTGAATAAAGAAGGAGAGAAGATGCTGCCTTGTCTCACATCCTTTGATGATGAGGAACCAGCCTGTTTTGCCATGGACTCTGGCATTCTGACCTATGTATAGATTTCTCATAAGAACAAGGAGATATTCTAGGATTTCCATTTTCCTAAGGACATTCCAACTAACTGACACAATGAAAGGCCTTTGTCTAATCAGTGAAGCACATGTTGGCTTTTGTGTGTGTGTGCTATTCTTTGACTTTCTCAATTATCCAGCATGCATCAGCAATAATGCCTCTTGTTCTTTGGCTTTATATAAAACCAGATTGAGCATATGTCTTTCCATTACAGCTCTAATCTGTGTTGAAATTTCATAAGCATTGTTTTGCTAGTATTTGAAATTAAGACTATTGTATGATGTTTATACACTGTGTTAAACCTTTTTATGGAATTGCTACTTAGGCTGATCTCTTCTAATCTGTCATTCTTTGAGACTGCCTTCTACCTCATAGCTCCCAGCGACCGGTAAGATCCCACAGAGTTGGTCTCCTCTGGGTCCCGTCTGCTAAACAATGCCGGCTGGCGGGCCCATGGGGGAGGGCCTTCTATGTGGCTGCCCCAGCTCTCTGGAACCAGTTACCTCCTGAGGTCCGGACCACCCCACCCTATTGGCCTTCCGAAAAATGGTGAAGACCTGGCTTTTCCAGCAGGCCTGGGGCCATTGATCTCGCTGTTGCGATCTTGTGAGATCCGGCCTTGAATGGTGTGAATGGGTTTTAATGTTTTAATTTTAAAATGTTCATATATATATATATATATATATATATATATATATATATATATATTTATATTAATGTGTTGTAAGCTGCCCTGAGTCTTCGGAGAAAGGCGGCATATAAATTAAACTAATAATAATAATAATAATAATAATAATAATAATAATAATAATTCTTTAGATTCCCTAGTTTGGTTTTTTCTATTGTTTGCCATATTTCTGTAGATATTCCTTCTGAGTTAGTAATGACCAGAATGCTGATCTAAATTTATCTTCTATATTAGAGGTTAGTGTAAATAGTGTAACCAAACTCTGATCTGGAACTTTCCACTGAGAAACAGAACTTCAAAGTGATTCCTGTTTCCCCCCCCCCCCTCTGATAATGATGAGTCATATGCTCAAGATCATATCATGAAAAATGATTGGCTGTTTTTTGTTTTCCTGCTTGAGCTTGATTTTTATCAGTTCATGATCTGTTGCACAATCAACTCTTAAGTCATGTCTCTGCTGTTGTAACTGAGCTCTTTCATCTCCTCGTGGTAATAATATAATCAACTTGACTATACGCCATCTGGTGATATTCATATTAGTAATAAATTGGATTGGCAGAAAGTGGTAAGTCACTCTCTGGTTTCATTTTGGTTACCTCGGCCATATAATCCAACTACTTTCCTCCTAAACATTTCCAACTTTGGTATTCCGGTACCAAAGCATAAGCTGGAGAATTTACTTATATATTTTGTTGGCTTCAGATTGAACTTGATAAATTAATCAGCCTCGTAGTCTTCTTCTATAACAAAGGTTGGAGCATAAACTTCGATAAAGATAACATTAAAGATTTAGCCTAATTTATTATCACTGACTGAGTTGTAGCCAAGTGCTTCCTTTGCTAAGTAGAGGGGGGTGGGGGGTGTCAGAATATATTATTCCTGGATATTAAAAACTATTTTACACCATTTCATAATTCATCATATCCATCAACATCTAGAGCTGTGCATATATGTAAATGTTCCCATTCTGTGCAAATCTTATTTAGCACAAAATTCAAGGCAACATATGAAGATATAAAGATACAAATATATTTCAAGCAGGGGTGAAATGCTCCCAGTTGGGACCGGATCGCCCAATCCGATGGCAGCGGGTGGTTCGAAGAACTGGTAGCAAAAATCCCTGTGCCCCTCCCCCCCCATGCCCAGCTGAGCCGCGCGATCATCAGATTTTTTTTACTTTTAAAAGCATTTTTTTCTACAACCTCTTCGGCCGAAAAAATGCTTTTAAAAGTTAAAAAAAGCCTCTGATGATCGCACGGCTCAGCTGGGATCGTCAGAGGCTTTTAAAAGCATTTTTTTCTGCAACCTCTTCCACCGATATAGAAAAAATGCTTTTAAAAGTTAAAAAAAAAAAGTTGGCCACGCCCACGCAGTCACATTACCACCACCCACATCAAACCACGCCCACAGAACCGGTAGTAACAAATTTTACATTTCACCACTGATTCCAAGCCCTGGCGATCTTTCATTTCTTTCTGTCCAAATTAATTTTTTTAAAAAGGTTGCTAGTAGTTTCTTTTAAAAAAATAATAAACATGTTCTTTCTCTTTTGGCACATGGCTATTCCAGTTAAATCCTGGGAAAGCAACACACACACACAGAGACACACAGTTAATTTGCCATTGCAAGGAACAACAGGTTGCCTTCCTATCTCTACAGGATTTGCAAAAAGTGGGTGCTGCTAACCAGCAAGCCTAGCAATCACTCTGGATGAATTGTGCATCTAATACCTCACAATTCTCTCATCACATTCAGGCAAGTGGCAGTCTGCTACAAAAAATGTTGCAAAGACACTTCTTGAAGTTATGAGAAATGCTCAAAGGGGAGATGGGCACAGGAAAATGTCCGTCCGTCTGTCTTGTCTTCTGATGGTCCAAGCAACAAAAAGGCCAGGGCCAATTTTAAGAAGTACTTGTTGTCAATCATGCTCCTGCAAAAATATAGTACTTTTTCTCTCAATATATCAGATATGAACCACAGGGATCTCTGCAGGGGTGGGCTGCTGGGGGTTCGGGAGAACCTCTAGCTAAGATTCTGTGCAGTTCGGAGAACTCCTCAAATCCCACTCCTGCCTGGCCACGCCCACTCTGTCGCCCTCCCCTCCCAGGAGTCCCCACGCGGCCCCTTTTGGATGCAGGTAAGTGCAGGGCATGCGTGGGGGCTCAGGGAGGGTAAAAAACGGGCCTACTGGAAGTTCAGGAAGCCTCCGGAGCCTGGGGAGGTCATTTTCGCCCTCCCGGAGGCTCGAGGAAAGCCTCCAGAGCTTGGGGAGGGCAAAAATCCTCCCCCACCTGCTGTGGTGCAGGAGGCTGACTAGGCCACGCCCACCATGGCCACGCCCACCCAGCAAATGGGCAGAGAACCCCTTGCTAAAATTTTTGAAGCCCAACCCTGGATCTCTGCCATTTGACAGTCAAATACCAGTTCAAACTAACAATTCAGTCAATCATCAATTCAGACCAACATTGGATAAAACCAACTGAGGAGCTGGCACTTGGATCTGATGACAGCTGGGAAGTATGAAAATCATTGAGTAGACTATGCACAGGTACAAGACCCAGAGACATTCTAAATTTAACAAATGGGGCTATCTGGTGGCTTCTGTTCTTTGCAATTGTGGTGACATGCAGACAACACACACACACATGCCTGCCCTGTGTGTCCTGATCAGTGTACACTTGGGGACCTCATGGCAGTGTGACAGAACACAATGTTGCTAGTTTCGGGGCAACATCTGTTTTAATTTGCACAAGGTTTAATCTTGTATTTTTAATTTTATGTTATATAGCCGTGATGGCGAACCTACAGTTGCAAGAGAAAGTATGTGAACCCCTTGGGATTACGTAGAGTTTTGCATGAATTGGTCATAAAATGTGCTCTGAACTTCATCTCAGTCACAATAGAAAAACACAGTCTGCTTAAAATAATACTGCACAAACATTAGATGTTGCCATGGTTTAATTGAACATAACATGTAAACATTCACAGTACAGGGAGGAAAAAGTATGTGAGCCCCTAGCCTAATGACTTCTCCAAGAGCTAATTGGAGCCAGGAGTGAGCCAACCTTGACTCCAATCAGTGTGATGATATTGGATGTGTTGCTGATAGCTGTCCTGCCCTTTAAAAACACACACCTGTTTTGGGTTTACTGGTTTCAAGAAGCACTGTCTGATGTGAACCATGCCTCGTAGAAAAGAGCGCTCAGAAGACCTACGATCAAGAATTGTTGACTTGCATGAAGCTGGAAAGGGTTACAAAAGTATCTCCAAAAGCCTTGATGTTCATGTGTCCATGGTAAGACAGACTGTCTACAAATGGAGAAAGTTTAGCACTGTTGCTACTCTCCCTAGGCATGGTCGTCCTGTAAAAATGACTGCAAGAGCACAGCGCAGAATGCTTCATGAGGTAAAGAAGAATCCTAGAGTGTCAGCTAAAGACCTACAGAAATCTCTGGCACATGCTAACATTTTTGTTGACACATCTACAATAAGGAAAACATTAAACAAGAATGGAGTACATGGGAGGACACCACGGAGGAAGTCATTGCTGTCCAAAAAAAATATTGCAGCATGTTTGAAGTTTGCAGAAGAGCACCTGGATGTTCCACAGCACTACTGGTAAAATATACTGTGGACAGATGAAACCAAACTTGAGTTGTTTGGGAAGAACACACAACACTATGTGTGGAGAAAAAAAGGCACAGCACACCAACATCAAAACCTCATCCCCACTGTAAAACATGGCGGAGGGAGCATCATGGTTTGGGGCTGCTTTGCTGCCTCAGGGCCTGGACGGATTGTTGTCATTGATGGGAAAATGAATTCCAGAGTTTATCAAGACATTTTGCAGGAAAATGTACGACCATCTGTCCGCCAACTGAAGCTCCGCAGAGGATGGGTGATGCAACAGGACAATGACCCAAAGCATACAAGTAATTCAACAAAAAAATGGCTTCAACAGCACAGAATACGCCTTCTGGAGTGGCCCAATCAGAGTCCTGACCTCAACCCGATTGAAATGCTGTGGCATGACCTTAAGAGAGCGATTCACACCAGACATCCCAAGAATATTGCTACACTGAAACAGTTTTGTGAAGAGGAGTGGTCCAAAATTACTCCAGATCGTTGTGCAGGTCTGATCTGCAACTACAGGAAATGTTTGGTTGAGGTTATTGCTGCCAAAGGAGGGTCAACCAGTTATTAAGTCCACAGGTTCACATACTTTTTCCTCCCTGCACTGTGAATGTTTACATGTTATGTTCAATTAAACCATGGCAACATCTAATGTTTGTGTAGTATTATTTTATGTAGACTGTTTTTCTATTGTTGTGACTTTGATGAAGTTCAGAGCACATTTTATGACCAATTCATACAAAACTCTATGTAATCCCAAGGGGTTCATATACTTTTTCTTGCAACTGTATGGCACAGGTGCCAGAGATGGCACACGGAGCCGTATCAGTTGGTACACGAGCATTGCCGTAGCTCAGCTGCAGCACACATGTATGCGCCGGCCAACTGATTTTTTGGCCTTTCGGTCCTACCAGAAGTTGGGAAATGGGCTGTTTCCGGCCTCCGGAGGGCCTCTGGGGGGAGGAGGCTGTTTTCGCCCTCCCCAGGCTCCTAGAAAGCCTCTGGAGCCTGGGGAGGGTGAAAAACAGGTCTACTGGGCCCACTGTGCCGTCATGTGCTAAAAGGGGGGGGCACATCCGCAGGGGTGGGGCGCATTGAATTATGGGTGTGGGCACACACATGGGCGACCTCGCCGCGCTCCCGCCGCTTTTGGCACGCGACAGCAAAAAGGTTAGCATCACTGTCACATAGTATGTCTTATTTTGTGTTGCTTCTGACACAAATAAACCAATTCAGAAGAAGCTGCCTTCAGAAAGTATGAAGAAATGGGACAATTGAAAAATAAAGAGGGAGACCTTTGTAGCTGAGGAATATTTTTGAATCTTCACCCATCAAAATTTATAACGCCTACTGGGCAATATCCCTCCCTATCTGCCCTCCCTCCCCCAAAACTACATATTAAACTTGAAGCTACTTAATAGTGGCACAATCCTACCACGTAGTTAAATGAAAGAAGGGGAGGGAGAATAGGAGGGTCAGCTCCGTAGAGAGGGGTTGGCCCTTTGCAGCCCCCAGCAGACGACATTAAGGCAGGGGTGAAATTCATCAGGTTCTGACAGGTTCTGGAGAACCGGTAGCAGAAATTTTAAGTAGTTCAGAGAATCGGCAAATACCACCTCTGGCTGGCCCCAGAGTGAGATGGGAATGGAGATTTTGCAATATCCTTCCCCCAGGAGTGGGGAGGGACTGGAGATTTTGCAGTATCC
>WNWU01015860.1:0-26078 GCA_012654045.1 Ptyas mucosa | reverse complement strand
TCCCCCAGGAGTGGGGAGGGACTGGAGATTTTGCAGTATCCTTCCCCTGCCATATGCCCACCAAACCACGCCACACCACGCCCACAGAACCGGTATTAAAAAAATCCGAATTTCACCGCTGCTTTAGGGGGGGGTCATCGGACGAAATACCTCCGAATTTAAGGCAGTGCGTGTGGATTCGGCAAAAAAGGGAGCAGACAGCCCTGCTCTTTATGTTAGTTCAGGGCTAGGATTGAAAAACATCGCTGAAACTGATATGCGCTTCCAAGCAAGCGTGATATACGCCAGGAAAGCCTAAAGGAAAAAATTGGAAGGGGCCCCAAATCTTCAGAGGCCCTCGAGCACCTTAAAGCCAGGTGATGGGCAGCGACCCCGGGGAGCTCGCGCATCCTTGCACTCGAGCACTTGGGAGGCGCGGAGGCTTCCTGCTTTGTTGACGCCACGCCCTCTGCTGGAGGAAACCTGGAATGGCAACCGGTTAAGTGGCTAGATAAACGGAGTTGCAGTTTGGCTGTTCGGCTATTAACAGATTTAACAGAGTTGGAAGGGACTTTATAGGTCCATCTAGTCCAATCCCCCCTCAAGCAGGAGACCCTACCATTAAAGTTTTATTTAAAATATTAAAGTTGGTTCCCGGGCATCTGGATTTACCATTCCCTTGGATCTCCTCAATTAATACTTATTAATTAATTAATTAATTAATATTGAATAATAATTAATTAATATCCAAGCCAGAGGCGCACGCATAGATGTGTTTCTTGCTGTCACCTAATATGATCTTGGGCACATTTTTAAACCTTTTCTTGCAGGGGGTTTAGTTAGGGTCGTCCTTTCCCGTCTTGTGGTTCCCAAAATGTTGCTCGCCCGCAGCTCAAACCATCTGCCAGTGACAGCCGCGGCTCATTGTCTCCCGAATCCTGTATTTATTCATTGCATTAAGAACAACAACAACAAAATCTTGCAAATGAATCGGAGTGAAATTCTGTGCATAACCGAAAACGTCTGTTTTGTATTTTCTCAGATGCTTTGCATCAGGATTACCAGTCATGCTTGGACTGTGAGTTGGCTTTAGAATTAGACAATATATATATATCTACTATATCACTGTAGGAATATGCTTGGATTAAAAGAAATGAGAGAAATGAATATCAGCACTTCCTACTAAATGAAATATATACGAAACGACCCAAAGGAGCTGCCATGTTCCTTCGATAGCTCAGCTGGTAGAGCGGAGGACTGTAGAGGCTTCCTAGAGTCATCCTTAGGTCGCTGGTTCGATTCCGGCTCGAAGGAGATTTTTTTTTTTTTTTTAAAAAGTCTTATTTTAATTCTTTGGTCGAGGAAAGCAGAAGCCGAACATTTTGAATAGGTTTCGCTTTCTTATCCTTTGCCCATTTGCAACTTTTTTAAAATTAAAAAGTATGATACGGTAGAATAGGCGCCACGTATTTCTCGAAGGATGCGGGTTTTTTTTTAATAAGATGAGCCCTTTGTTTTTATGTTTTCTCAGCCTGATCTTCGCGCGTTGTGATAGGAGTTTATGCTTATTCTGAAATAAATAAAAAAAACACTTGGAGCACGACTGGTTTGTTTGCTCGCGCGTGAGAACGGAGAAAACCAACAGCCGAAAATTGGGACCAGAAGAAAAATGTAATCCGCAAACCAGTTTGTAAAAAAAAAAAAAAAAGTTGCAGCTCTGGCTGGAAACGAGCTTCCTGATTGGCTCCTATAGACCGGTATGAGCCCTCCTATTGGTTGCTAGGGGATAGAACGCCGAGGTTGAACCTACCTGGGCCAAGGAGTTTCATCCAGTCATCTTCAGTTGCAACCTGAAATCTCTGACTGGGAACCTGTTCACACGTGCTTTGTAAAATGCAGGCCCGATGGCGTCCATGTCACAGTAGTCCTGGAGGGTTTGAAAGCTTGCAGGCAGTTCTGGGGCCTTGGCTTGACCAAATGAAGGTATTATCTACGTGTAGTTTTGGACACGGATTTTGCTTTTGATGGAGGATTTGTTTCTTAAGTCAGAAATCTGGTGGCGCCCTTTCTGACTCACAAAATGTATTCAAAAGTGTGAACTTGCGCCAGTTCACACTCATCAGAGGCATTTCAATACAAATTTGCCCCCATAAGAGTAACATGACTACAATGTCTTAAATGATGGATACTAACTTCAATGTCATAACAAAACATAGTCAAATGAAGTGTAAAGTGTGTGTCCAAACTGCACAGCCATTATTTGTGTGAGGCAAATCTCACCATTTTGAAGTCACTATGGCTAGCTATGAATGTTATAGATCATTTAAGACTTAAGGAGAAATAAATCCTTTGTCTGCCTCCCCATTTTTTCCATTTTGTTGTTGTTGTTAGTCGCAAAGTTGTGTCCAACCCATCGCAACCCGATGGACAACTTTCCTCCAGGCCTTCTCTACCATCCGCGGGGGGCCATTTAATTTCACACCGACTGCTTCAGTGACTCCATCCAGCCACTTCATTCTCTGTCGTCCCCTTCTTCTTTTGCCCTCAGTCGTTCCCAACATTAGGCTCTTCTCTAGTGAGTCCTTCCTTCTCATTAGGTGGCCAAAGTATTTGAGTTTCATCTTCAGGATCTGGCCTTCTAAAGAGCAGTCAGGGTTGATCTCCTCTAGGACTGACCAGTTTGATTGGCTTGCAGTCCAAGGGACTTGCAGGAGTCTTCTCCAGCACCATAGTTCAAAGGCCTCAATTCTTTGGCATTCAGCCTTTCTGATGGTCCAACTTTCACAGCCATACATTGCAACTGGGATAACCATAGAAAACCATTTCCATGATTAGTGTCCAGTAAATATTTGTGTTTTCTATAGTATGACGACTGGGGCACACATAAGGTTTAATTTTGTTGAGTGATACCACAGAAAAATATCCAATATTATTGAGAGTTAGGGATGCATAACATACTGCAATAAAAAAGAAAATGCTTCTGCAAATTTTTTTCTTTTTCTGTGTCATTTCTGTGTCATTTTTGTAAGCCGCCCTGAGTCTCCGGAGAAGGGCGGCATATAAATCAAATTTTAAAAAAAGAAAAGATACAGCTGCTTTAAAGAACTATAAAGGTGCTATATAAGCCACTTGCTTGCTATAAATCTGAAAAACAATGTAGGGAACTGGGAAATGGATTGTGACTGCAGGGAGATGAGCAAAGCTTGTTCATACATTCTAATATGGACCCAATATGTTTCCATCAGTGTCCATTTTTACCAATAGTATTTACATTTTAAACATCCAGCCTTCTCTTCCTTTTCAGTCTGCTGCCACTCAGTGGCCATTCTGAGGCAATGCCTGTTCAGAGATGCTGGTGTGTGCAATAATGAAAGCCTGCCCATCTAACCATATACAGCCTCTAAAAACTCAGATAATTCAAAGGCAAATTTTTATGCAGTTTTCCTGGAAGATTTTAATCTTAGCATTCCTTCTGAC
Source organism: Ptyas mucosa (assembly GCA_012654045.1). NCBI lineage: Eukaryota > Metazoa > Chordata > Lepidosauria > Squamata > Colubridae > Ptyas > Ptyas mucosa. The sequence continues at coordinate 22,622 of WNWU01015860.1, read as the reverse complement.
TACAAAGGCCTTGCTTTTCAGATTGCTAGGAACGGGCTGTAACAAATCAGTATCAGGGAAAACACACTCTGCCCATGTTCATGGTAACATATCTCAGGTTTGAATATTCGTATTCCCAGCAGAATCTGCAATAGCCAAGCAATGGGCAGAAAGAAAAATGGGATGTACTGATTTACCTTCAGGTGACTTGTAGCAAGTCAGCAAGATCTTCTGACTCCCGGTGTTTTCACAATAGTGAGAAACTATTTCTTCTCCTAAAATAAAAATCTGAATTAAAAACCATTGGGGGTAAAGATTTGCACAGGAAGTTAGTTCAGAGAACAAATTTTTGGGCTGAACATGTGCCCAGCTAAATGCTTTTTTAAAATCTGTCTTCAATGTCTGTATTTCGCATCCAGTTTCAAGTGTCTGCAGTTCAAAGTTTTAGTGACTAAAACTAAATGAGATTTAGTGACTCAATCCCATACCTTAAAGTCAGGGCCTCTTTTGATATCTGATGACTTGGTTCAGGCCATGGATTTTAATTTAAGGGATTAGATTAATTTAACCATTGTTTGTAAACTATTATTTTAGTCTTACAGCAGGTGTAAGTAAAGCCAGGTATTGTTGCTTGGTCAAATCATGGTTAAATAAATCATGATTTAGCATAATGTTTGAAGTCCATCATGAATGCTGACAATTTTCTGGCTAGAAAGGTGAGAACTTGTGTTCTTGAATCCACATCCTTTTTTTCTTTCTTTCATTACTTTGAATTATTATTTATTTGTCTGATATCCCACCTTTTGTAGAGGAGTCCCAGATGCTCCCTCTTTTTCCCTTCAGCACCAAACATGTGGAAGAAGTTGGGCTGAGACAGTGCCCAGCCCAAAGTCCTCCACTGAGTGTCTGTCACTGAAAAGGGACTAGGGCCTGGGTCTCCCTCCTTCTAGTCCGGGGGTGTCAAACTCAATTTCATTTTTTTTTCCATTGAAGGTCACATCAGGGTTGTGTTTGACCTCGGGGGCGTGGCCAGGGTAGGCATGGCCAGCTTGATGTCACTTGTGTCAGGGGCGTCTGTAGTTGCCCAAGCCCTCTGCCAGTGAAAATGGGTTCCTGAGTTCTGTTTTCAGCCTCCACGGCCTCCTGCCGTACTCTGCCAATGAAAACAGAGCTCAGGAGGGGCCCTCGCGAGCTCTGTTTTTGCTTGTAGAGGCACCGTGGGCCGATCCTTTGCTGTTTCTAGGGCAGCCCCGTGGGCCAGATCTAAACACCTTGTGGGCTGGATCTGGCCCCCGGGCCTTGAGTTTGACACCCCTGCTCTAGTCTAAACTTTAACTCACCATACCAGATTGGCTCTCAAACTATTTTGCTGTGTTTTGAACCAGAAACCTTGTACATAAATAAAAAGTTCCTTGCCACTGTGCTGCTTTAATACCAATTAAATAATCACTGTTTCATTTTATCCCCTTTGTTTAGTTTTACAGGTAGTTCTTGGCTTACGATGGATCACTTAATGACCATTAAAAGTAATGATGGACTTGCCCCCCCCAAAAGGCACTTATGACCCAGTTCCAAATTTGTGACAGCCCCCCCCCCCCCCCCCGTAACCAGAGCACATTTATGGACATTTGCAGCATCCTGGAGTCACATGACCATGATTTACAAAGTTTTCTCCAAAACCCAGCATTTACCGTATTTTTCGGAGTATAAGATGCACCTTTTTTCCCCTCTAAAAGGGGGTGAAAATTTAGGTGCGTCTTATACACCGAATGTAGCCCTGCCCACCCACTATCCCCCACCCTTTGGTCTCTGCCTCATAGCAGTTACCTCCTTGCAAACATCATTGGCATCCTTCAGTCTCAAGAGACTATGGTATCGTGCTCTGGAAAGAGGTCCTAAAACAGCATCTAGTGTGACTAAAAAGGCCAATTCGAGAGTGGCAATCTGTTCCACACATTCTGTCCCCTGTCCAGCCCCCAGATTTCGCTGGTTCCGGGACTGCCTCTTTGCCTCAGCCTGCCAAACAAGTGTCTCTTTGAATTGGAGAAGGCCATGCTGCGTCTTTAGCCTCCAAGCTGAATGATCGGAGGTCAAGGTTTCCCAATTGTTAATGTCCATTCCCAGGGCCTTTAGGTCCCTCTTGCAGATATCCTTATATCGCAACTGTGGTCTCCCTCTGAGGTGCTTTCCCTGTACTACTTCTCTATACAGGAAACCTTTTGGAATCCGACCATCAGCCATTCTCATGACATGCCCCAGCCAGCGTAGACGTCGCTGTTTCAATAGTGTATACATGCTAGAAATTCCAGCATGTTCCAAGATTGCGCTATTTGGAATTTTGTCCTGCCAGGTGATGCCAAGAATTCGTCGGAGACAGCGAATATGAAAGGTGTTCAACTTTCTCTCCTGACGTGCGTAGACGTCCAAGATTCACTGCAGTACAAGAATGTGCTCAGGACGCAGGCTCTATAGACCTGGATCTTTGTATGTTCCATCAGCTTATTTTTTTTTATTTTTTTTATTTATATTTATATGCCGCCCTTCTACGGAGACTCAGGGCAGCTTACAATGCGCTAAGCAATAGCCTTCATACTTTTTTGTATAGTTATACAAAGTCAGCTTATTGCCCCTATAAACCGGGTCCTCATTTTACCCACCTTAGAAAGGATGGAAGGCTTAGTCAACCTTGAGCCTGGTGAGATTAGAACTCGCAGTAATTGCAGGCAGCTTGATGTTAAATACTGCCTTAATAGGAGGCATTAGCCTGCTATGCCACTCAGGCTCCTTAAGCCATACTCTCTTTGTAAGTCTGGAAAATGTGGTGGCCGCTTTACCAATACGTTTATTCAGCTCAGTATCTAAAGAGAGAGTGTCAGAGATAGTTGAGCCGAGGTACACAAAGTCATGGACGACCTCCAGTTCTTGTGCAGAGATTCTTGCAAGCAAACAGCAAGAAAAACAGCTTTCAGCTTCAGCACAGCCTAATTAGCACAAGTTGATTGGATCCGCCTCCCGACTCTCAGCTGATTTGCTCCCAGCTGTTCTGTGCAGGGCTCTGCTGCTTGCTGCAAAGAGGTAAATTGCTGGAGCAGATTTTTTTTTTCCTTGTGCTAATCAAGCTATGCTGAAAATGAAAATGAAAGTAAAGCAGGCTGTTTGCTACAATGAGGCAAAATTGCTCAGAGGCAGAGGGAGATTTCTTTTTCTTCTTTTCCTAACCAAAAAAGATAGGTGCGTCTTTTACTCCGGTGCGTCTTTTTTTTTTGCAAAAAGTTTTTTTTATTTTTTTCAAACATACAAATTACATTTTTTCAGAACAGAGCTTTGATCCGGTCATCAATTTGTTCAATATTTTGTCATCTTTAACAACATTTTATATATTCTCTTTTGCCATAACACTTATTTCTTAATCTTAAATCACATATTTCAACTAATACCATCTTAGAAAAAGTTTACTCATATTGACTTAATCAATATAATTACCCTTCTATTAACCCACCTTAAATCTTAACTTAATTAATATCTCATAATACATTTCACAATTCTTACCCTAAATCCTCACTATTAACAATACAGTTCAAACATGTTTATATTCCAAAATTATTTCCATTTCTAAAACTTCCTTACATTTATTTATTACTTCATGTAATACTCATTAAATCTTTATTCCATTATTACTTTATCAAATTTAAATCTTATCGCTAATCTTAAAAATATAGCAATTTAATATTTAAACATAGTTCTTAATTCAAATATTGCTATTTAATACAGTTTCCCAATTATTTCCCTAAATTCTATCTATTTAACCATACCATTTATATAAACACCAATTAAGTAATTTTTGTTTGTAAATCATAATCATATATTATTTCAATTTTCTTTTCTTTTTTGCTTAAGTGAAGAATGTTCAAATTATTACAATTGTTATACGTATTTAAACAATATCCCAATTATTATAGCTATCAATTTTTTCAAATGATACCATCCAACATCTTAATAAAAATTGTTAATTATATCCATTGATATATTTTCTTTTTACATAATCTAATTCAACCTTTTCTTTTATCATTCCACTGTTAATCCCAGTGTAATCATCTTTGTACCACTGTTAATCCCAGTATAATCATCTTTATTTTCCCCTCGTTAATCCGAGTGTAATCATCTTTATTTTTTTCACTGTTAATCCCAGTATAATCTCTATAAATATTTAAACAGTATCCCAATTATTATAGCTATCAATTTCCTCAAATAATATCACCCAACATCTTAATAAAAATTGCTTCATCACATCCATTAATATATTTTCTTTTAACGTAGTCTATTTCTCATATATTTTAACTTCAATCCATATTACATTTCTAAGTATCTGTAACAAATTTCTTCTTACATTTATTAATCTCAATATAGTTTTATAAATCCAAGGCCTGGACTTTTTTATTTTCCTTAATATTTTCCAACTTTTTATTCTTTTACCATTCACTGTTAATCCCAGTGTAATCATCTTTGTGTTATTGTTAATCTCAATATAATCTCTAGAGAACTCCTTTTTATTATTACTATTCACATGTTCGGTTACTTATTCATATTTAATCACTTTGTCTTTATTTTCTTTATTTTCCACCTCTATGTCTTATTCCTCCATCTTCATTTTCTTGTCCACTTGTATATACTCCATTTCAACTTCTGTATCCTCAAATTTTTGTCCTCTGTGCAACATTATAATTATTTCTTATTTCCATTGTCCAAGTCTAGATCAATTTGTTCCTTCTTTAATTCCTGCGCCATTTTTCTTTTTAAGTTAATATTATTCCAATTATAAGAGTTCCATTGTGTTCCCTTCTTTTTATTTTTTTCTCTCCAAAAGTCAAACTGCTTATAGACAAGAAAATTCTCCCCCACAAATTCTCACGGATGTTATCTGTGAAGTACACACTTTTCCAAAACAAAAACCAAGTTGCAATATTCCTTTTTACTCCAGATGGTGTCTCTCTGCAATCTACAATTTCCGGTTGTTTAAAAAATATCCATTTTGTTCAATTACATAACAATCTTATTTAGCTTCGTTTTTTTCTTTTAAGTTTAAACGTACCAAATCATATTTAAAGTCCAGCCCAAATTTAAATAACTCTTCTCACGTCTTTTTTTTCCCTTTTCTTTTTTTCCCTTTTATTTATACATCATTTCTTTTTTAAAGCTTATTATCCATTCTCTTTGTTTTGTTTTTTTTGAAATTTAAAAATTAGAGAAGAAAAAAAAGGATCTCTTTATTTCTTTCTAATCCTTTGACCATTCTCAAATTATTTAAGGTTTCCAAATAGTTTATTTAAAAATCTATTTTCTATCCAGTATTCGTCTCTTTAAAGTTACGTTTCAAAATCTTCTTTGCCCCCACGCTCCTTAGCTGCTATTTATCATTGGGGATCTTATTATTAAAAGATGTTTCCCTTGCTGTTATTTCATGCCTAGAAAGAGCATCATTACTGACCTACACCAAAAGCAAACGCACACCTATGCTCGCCAACACAAAGGGAGACCTCTGTTCATGCAAATACTTGTGTTTCCATTGTGTAGTATGGACTGCACATGAGTCCACTGTGTGTTTTTGTCTTTGAACCCTACATCTCGCAGATGGCCAATTTCTCATCCAATTCTTTCTAGTTATGCCTTGCACAATGCTTGATCAGTGCATCCTTTCAGAGCTAAGACTTTCTAAGACTCAGGTCTAAGAAACACAATTAGTGCTCAGGAGGTAATGATCACGACAGCCACTCATTTTATCCATTTATTAGATGCACATCCCATTTTTTTCTCCAGAGACTCAAGGTGATGACTTTACATGAAAATCTCCTTTTCATAGCCACATAATAATTGTTCTTTGGGGTGGCTTGTAATGTAACCAGCCCTAAAGACTAGTGTTTGTAATTGGGAACGGATTTGAACCTTGGTCTTCCCAAACCATATCCAAGTGTTAACACCACACAGCTGGAATTCCCAAATATGTTTTTTTCAGGAGGCAATTGGGCTTCCTTGTTTTTTTTTCTTTTGAAGACGTTTCGCTCCTCATCCCAGAAGCTTCTTCAGCTCTGACAGGATAGCAGGGAATGGAGCTGAAGATCCTGTCAGAACTGAAGAAGCTTCTGGGATGAGGAGCGAAACGTCTTCAAAAGAAAAAAAAACAAGAAAGTCCGGTTGCCTCCTGAAAAAGCACCTTTGGGACAACCATGACCTGGATGACTGGGAATCTCTACAAACTTCCACACAGCTGGAACAGCTGGCGCCTTCTAAAGCGCCAGAGATAAGTCAGGTTGACCAGCTAGGAATCAGCGGCCTCGGGACCTGGTGGCATGTGGAGCCGAGCGAGAGACGGAATCGCCGGCGCGTCCTCCAAGCCATCGTGGCTCCGCGGAGGGCTTGCAAAAGCAGCCGTAACTTCCTGTTCAGCGTTGGCCTCTAGGACCTGGAGGGAACCGAAATGCCTGGGCTCCGCCGAGGCTGCAAGGAGGAAGAACAAGCGCCACCATAACCGGGGTCTGAAGTCGGATTTGCACGAACTGATTTGCTGTTCGTGCAAATCCAGGCTCTGTTTTTTTCCTCCAGAACCTCGGCGGACTCCGCTTCTCCCAACGCCCGCAGAGAGATCCCTGCCGGCCGCCTGCTCTAGCTGGAGGCTTCCTTTGTGTCCGACAATCGCAAGGCAAGCAGGGAGGGAAGGAGCCGTCGGCAGAATTCGCCTCTCTGGCGGCGGAGGCTGCGAAGGCAGCCCGGGCAGCCCTTTTTCTCCGGGGAGGTGCGGGAGGAAAATATACAAAAGGGCGCAAATTAAGGCTTGGCGGCATCGCGCAAGGAGAAAATCCGGTGTGTCGCCTATATAGAAATGGCAGGGCAGCTGATGGGCAGGAACTGCTTTCTTTGTACTGTGTATAGAGTGGGAAAGCCCGTCTCGCTTGAGTGGCGGCTGTTTCCCATCTTCCATCGCCTGCGGAGAGGCCGAGGCAGGGGAGGCTGGTCTGCCGATGCCCAAAGGCCGCAGTTTTGGAGTTACTTAGGGCTGCCCCTTTAAATGCCCGGCCTCAAAGGCACAGCATTTGAAGAGCAGAAGAAGCCAAGAGCTGAGGGATGCAGCTGCCTTGCCTTCAAAGGCTGTTTGTGCGCTCATCGTGGTTTTTATTGCTGTTTTATTTGTTTGTTTATCCACCCACCCATCTCTGTTTTTATCTGTCTATCAGTCTGGCTGATCTATCTATCTATCTATCTATCTATCATCTATCATCTATCTATCTTCTCAAGTTTTCACAGGTGTGTGTGTATGTAAAAAGTTAAAAATCTCAAGTGTTTTCCCACTTCATTAAAAGTCTGTTAGTTAAAATGCTTAAAATCTTAAAATCCTGGCTAAAATCCCAGCTCAAAATCCTCTAAAATCCTAACAAAACACTTTGTAAGGTCTTTTAAAACTTTGGCTAAAATCCTAACCAACACTTTAAAGGTTTTGTTGGCAGCGTTTCAACAAGCTCTCTAACTTGTCATCATCGGGGCCCCTACTTTCAGTTTAGAAGCTGTGGGATTGCTGCGAGGTTGGAGTTGTCTCTTTTCTCTGTTCGCTGCTGCTGACGTATGCTGGTTAGCCTGCAACTCTGTGTCCTGATTGGACACAGTGTCTCTATCTATCATCTGTCTGTCTATCCATCCATCCATCCATCCATCCATCCATCCATCCATCCATCTCCCCTACAATGTGAGAGTTACATGGTGGTTGCTGCTGTTGTATTGATTGATTGATTTTGCCACCCATCTCCCCTACAGTGCAAGGGTTTTGAACTAATCTTGGTGATCCACAGCAGGAAATCAGTAACTGGGCACCACTGACTTTGCTTTAATACTTGGCTGCTGGATCATCTTTCTCCAGAATCTTAATTGCGCGGCATGGCCCCCGCCTTTCAAAAACGTTCTTACTTTCTTCAAAACCAACATTCGAAAAACAATACTCATACATTCTTAATTTAATTTTAACACATAAAAGAACTATTAACTATAGAAAAATCATAGCCATTTAACATCCTGCAATATTTCTCTAGTCAAATCAAATATAATTAAATCTCAAAGTCAAGACTTCAGCTTTCTCCTTTTCCTGTAGGAAATCTAACAGTCTCTAAGCTGCAAGAAATATAGTTAAATTGTTGTCTCTAACCAAAACAATTTTGCTGTCTCAGCTAGCTCCAATCCCTTAAAAGATTACTTCAATGCCCCGATCAAACCTTCTCCCAAACTGGCATCCATGTACATTAGGACCATAAATCCCTGAATGTACAATATATGAATTACAGAATGTGGAAATATAACATTTCCCCCAAAATACAATCCGTGAATGCCTCAGCACTTAGAAGTTTCATGCATGAAAATTCTCTTACGTTTGCTGGAATGTCTCCATGTCTAATTGCAGTTCTGACCTGTTTTCATTTCCATTTCTTTCTTTTTTTAACTATCCTTTTCTATTTAGGATTTCCTATCTTAAAGTCTAAATTAAGATCTAGGATGGAGAAGGAGGAAGAAATACAAAATCCAGATTCCCAGAGCACTGGAGAAGGGACAGTGAGAAATGAGACCAGTTCAGGTAAAGAAGTGGATAGAAAACCATAACAGTGTTTTTAAATGATAACTGTGTGAATCATTCTGAATTTGTCTGCTAAAGGATAATTAGTCTGCCCATCATTGACTTCCCAGGATTTGAAGGAATGAGTTCTTGTTTTTCTTGCCTCCTTCCTCAAGTGCAAAATGATACAGGACAAGTCTTAATACCAATCCATAGATGAGGTAGGTTTCGCACTTCTCTAACCTGTTGCTTTGTAGATATATTGAAATCTACATGGCTAGCCAGATGAGTTCTTATAAAGCGATGGTGGAATAAGTTTGAAATTTAGCTAAGATGGCAGATGGCTTCGATATCTGGGTTTTTTGTTTTCAGTGCCTTGGAGTCAGTGTTGATTCCTGGTGACTCCCTGTAGTTTTCTCAGCAAGGTTTTTCAGAAGTGGTTTGCCGCCTTCACTTCTGCTTTCCTAGGGCTGAAAGAGAATGAGGGGCCCAAAGTCATCCAGCTGGCTTTGTGCCTAAGGCAGAACTAAAAATTATGGTTTCCCAGTTTCTAGCCTGGGAAGCAGTGGTGGGATTCAAGTAATTTAACAACCAGTTCTCTGCCCTAATGATTTCTTCCAACAACCGGTTTTCCAAACTGCTCAGAAAGTTAACAACCGGTTCTCCCCAAGTGGTGTGAACCGGCTGAATCCCACCACTGCTGGGAAGGCTGCACCAAGCTGGCTCTCCCAGTATAATAACTGAAATAAAAGATTCCAAACTCATAGTCTGTAGACATTCTCAGTCATCCAGGTCATGGTTGTCCCAAAAGTGCTTTTTCAGGAAGCAATTGGACTTTCTTGTTTTTTCGTTTGAAGATGTTCCGCTTTTCATCCAAGAAACTTCTTCAGCTCTGACAGGATTCAGCTCTGACAATTTGGGATGAACACCCTTTAAATGGTGTGGAAGTAGGAATGGATTTCCCCCCAAAATTGCAGACGACAGGAACCAGAAGCACTACTTAGGACCCAGATAAACCTCCAAGTGCTTCAGTGACCCTCTAAAACAGTGATGGCTAACCTTTTTGTCATCACGTGCCAGGAAAAGGGGGGGGGGGCGGAGGAGGTTCGCGCGTGTGCCCACACCCATAATTTTATGCGCCCTGCCCTGCGCATGCGTGTGCAACCCCCCCTCCCTCCCCCACTCCTGGCACGCAATGGCCCGATAGGCCTGTTTTTCTTTCTCACCTGGCTCCAGATCCTCTCTATGCATCTGGGGAGGGCGAAAACAGCCTTCCCCACTCCCTCAGGGGTCCTCCAGAGGCCTTAAAATGGCCCATTTCCTAACTCCCGGTTGGACAGAAAGTGACATTTTTTGCTGTCCCCAGCCTCCAGAGACTCCTAGAAAGGCTCTGGAGGCTGGGGATAGCAAAAAACGAGGGGGTGGGGAAGGCAGTTTTCACCCTCCCCAGATGCATAGAGAGGATCTGGAGCCAGGTGAGAAAGAAAAACAGGCCTTCTCCTCCAACCCCAGGCCCTCCAGAGGCAGGAAACAGCCTGTTTCCCCACTTGTGGTGGGCCCAGAAGGCTCGAAAATCAGGTGGCCGGTGCGCACATGTGCACCAGAGCTGAGCTGGCGTGCTCACTGATATGGCTACACGTGCCACCTGTAACATGCGTGCCATACCATAGGTTCACCATCACAGCTCTAAAAGGAAACAAATGACCAGCTGTCTGCAAGGAATATAAATCTTTCCATTCTCCACTATCCTGTCAGAGCTGAAGAAGCTTCTTGGATGAGAAGCGAAATGTCTTCAAAGAAAAACAACAACAAAGTCTAGCTGCCTTCTGAAAAAGCACCTTTGGAATTCCAAACTCATACTTGCAGATAATTTGTTCAGTGGATAGAATAAAGCGTGAAACATAAACTGTATTTGTAAGCGATAGGAGGTGACCTCCCCCCCAAAAAAACATCAGGCTACTTGAGATGATTTCAGAAAAGCAAAGAATTCCACTGTTTTCTGTTGGCTAAATCACAGAGTTCTTGTTTGGTATGGTGGAGTGTTAAAGGGTACAGAGTCAGGGTCAAATAACCCTGGAGCCTGATGGCGCAGTGGACTAAGTGCTGTTAAAAGTAGCAGCTGCCTGCAATTACTGTAAGTTCAAATGCCACCAGGCTCAAGGTTGACTCAGCCTTCCATCCTTTCTAAGGTAGGTAAAGCGAGGACCAAGATTGTGGGGGCAACAAGCTGACTTTGTATGAATATATACAAAAGTATGAAGGCTATTGCTTAACGTATTGTAAGCCACCCTGAGTCTCCAGAGAAGGGCGGCATATAAATCAAATTTAAAAAAAAAAAAGAGGATCGGCTGAAGTGCTAGTTGAGAATCTGAACAGTTTTTCAGTTAGATTAGGCTGATCTTTGTTGTCTAAAAAAAGTTTCCTCCTGCTTCTTTTCTAACTTTCAGAAGTTACTGTTGCAGGTGACAAGGTGGCCTCTGCGGCCGTCACTGTGGCCACAGCTGCCGTAGCTGCTGTCAAGACCGTTGTCGGGATCCAGTCACAACTTTTCAGCCGTTTGGCCACCCGCCGGACGTTTCTGCCCCGCCATCGTCGTGACCTCCTGGAGCTTGAGCAGATGGTGGAAAACGCAGCTGCCGTGCGCCTCCGAGCAGTGGTGGAAACCAGCATTGACTCTTTGCGCGCCATGATGTGTTCGTGCCTCTTCCAGTCCCCGGCGGTTCTTGCTGGGCTGATAGACGAACTCTACATCATGGAGCGGGCCTTCTGGGTGCAGCCGGGCCGCTCCGAATGGTGGGAAAAGGTGGTGCTGCCCCATTGGGATGACCACCTTTGGCAGGAGAACTTCCGGATGAGCCGGCAGACTTTCATGGAGCTGTGTGACAGATTGAGGCCAGTTCTTGAACGTCAGACAACCAACATGCGGGCTCCCATTACTGTTGAGAAACAGCTGGCCATAGCCATATGGAAGCTGGCCACCCCAGATAGCTACCGCTCGGTAGCAGAGTGTTTTGGCGTTGGGCGCTCCACTGTCTCCAGGATAGTCATGGAAGTTTGCCAAGCTCTTTATGATGTCTATCACCATGTGGTTCTTCTGACCAGGCCCCGCGAGGTGATAAAAGGCTTTTCGGCCAAAGGTTTCCCTCATTGCATTGGGGTGATCGATGCAACCCACATCCCTATCATTGCTCCTGCCCACCGAGCCATGGAATACATCAACAGCCGAGGGTATTACTCGATGGTTCTGCAGGCCCTGGTGGACCATGAAGGCAAATTCATCGATGTGTATGCTGGGCGATCTGGGAAAGTTCATGATGCCAGGATCTTTCGCAGCTCCCCCATCTTCCGGGCCATGAATCAAGGCACTTTTGGTCCTAGCACTATGATGGACATAGAGGGAGAGCAAGTAAAGTCTGTCATCTTAGGAGACCTTGCTTACCCTCTTCTGCCATGGCTAATGACTCCTTACAGCGGCCAGTTGGACTCCCGAAAACAGCTCTTCAACAGCACGCTTGGCAGCTGCCGGACAGTGGTGGACTATGCCTTTGAGCGGCTCAGGGGCCGCTGGCGGTGCCTCCTCTCCCGCCTCGATGTGCGAGAACGCTACGCGCCGCGGGTCATTGTAGCCTGCTGCATTTTGCACAACATCTGTGAGAGCAAAGGGGAACCTCTGCAGGAAGGGTGGGAAGAGGTGGTGAGATCTGTGTCAAGATCTTACCAGCAGCCAGAAAGACAGCTGATGTACATGTCCAACCCACATGCCCGGGAGATCAGGGATCTTTTTAGCACATACTTGGAAAGGAGAGAACAGGAAAAGTAGGATGGAATTCATGCTTATTTATCCTCCTCTGCACATACACACACACACACACCAAAAACAACAACAACTCTTGGAACAGAAGTTGGGGAAAGGATAGCAGGCTCTTCTCTGCCTCCCTTCTGAATACAAATAGTTCTCGACTTACAACCATTCGTTTAGCAACCATTCAAAGTTATAATGGCCCTGAAAAAAATGGCTTGCACTTAACAACTGTCGTAGCATCCCCAGGTGATCAAAAATGGGGTGCTTGGCAACTGGCATATATTTACAACAGTTTTGCAGGGTCCCAGGATCATGCGATCACCCATTTGCTGACGTCTGGCATGCAAAGTTAATGGGAGAGGCTGGACTTTGCTTAACAACTATATGATTCACTGAACAATTCCAGTGATTCACTTAATAACTGTGGCAAAATGGTTAGATTTGGAAATGACTCACTTAACAAATGTTTTGGCATTTAGCAATGGAAATTCTGGCCCCACTTGTGGCTGTTAAGTCAAGGAGTATCTGTAAGTTGTTATTACTAGGGTTAAAATGCAACTGATCGCTTCTGATAGTAGGTAGCCAGTTTATCTTGCTCCTCCTTGACCAAAGCAGGTGGCCAAGGCTGTCTTCTGCCTCTGGGTTTCCTGTTGCCTTTCTGCGGGTGGTGCTCCTGCCTAGAAAGCAGCAACCTTAATGCTGTACCTTTCTTATTATCTAAGGCTGCTGCCTTTACAGGCATCAACTACCCAGGTTAGCATAATGTGCCCTAAGACACTGTTTATTCATTAGCTGTACTAATGTTGTACTAATTGCACTAATCTGGCCAAGTGTGGTTTATTCTATAAACCACACTTAGCCAGATTAGTACAATGTACCAAAACCAAAGAAACCATCTTTTGGCCCAATGCAAACATGCAAACCCAACATCTTTGCTGGGGTTGGTTTCAGGTTTGAAGGTGGGAAGCTCTGGAAAGAGCTTTTGAAGAACGTTGCCTTCCATTCGTGGACTTCACTAGCAGCAGCCCTCTGATTGGTGCTGGAAGTTGCCCTTTGCATTTCCCATAGCTCCCTCGTAGAGTGTCGTCCTTTGGCGTTGTGGTATATTTTAAAATGGCAGCTCCCATCACGTGATGCAAGTTAGAAAATGAATGAATATTGTGTCTTTTTTTCCTCACCACCCCATTCCTGCCAACATGTCTTACAAAGAACAGACCAGAGGCTGTTCTGGTCTGCCCTTGGTTTCCAAAATGGTCAGTTAGGTTCTTACCAAAAGCTACTTCTAGAGCCTGAAGGAACCATCTAATCATTATAGTAAGGGGCTGTTGTTCAATTGTTGTCCATGAATGTGTTTATGTTTACTTTAAACCTCTCCAGGTTGGCCCCATGTCTGTGGGGAATGAAATCTTTCCCTGTTATTCAAAAACACTGCAAAAGGCAATCCACAATTTTCTTAAGGTCAGGAATCAGTGGTTGATTCCTACGCTAAATTGCTGGCCTGCATCTTGAAAAATCACATTTGCGAATTTTTACTCAAAACTCTTGAGGCAGTTTACTCCCCCTCTCTTACTTTCAGTCTCTGTGTAGGGAGGAATAACCCTGATGGATTTGGCAGGCTTTTTGTTGGGATTACAAAACAATTCACATTGCAAGATTTGAATGTCCTGAAATCAGGGAAGTAGTCCTAGCTATTATGTATCAGAATAGAATGCAAACAGAAAAGAGATAATTTGCATTGTGTGATGATGATTCATGTCCCCAAATGAAGGCTTAGTACTTAGAGCTTTGTTTTCACCCTATGTTGCCCTCCTTTCTACCTCTCTAATTCTTCTATCCAAACCAGGCATGTGCTATAGGTAATATGAGACACTTGACTGGACCTTCAGACACAATCTAGTCCCATGCTCCTACTACTTGTTTTAAAATTGCATCCAATTTACTTAATTGCCTGCACAACACACTCATAAATAAATATGATATTCTGATAAATCATGTACCTTACAGAGCTGTTGCCAAAAATTATAGACATGAATTATATGGAGTATTCTGACTATACCACTCAGCTTGGCTCAAAGGTTGGAGCTGCCATTACATTTACTCAAGAATAGACATTTTTTCCCCCTCAAATTCCAGGCCTTTCATCTTCCAAACCACTCTATGACGTATCCCATTTTTGTTCCATTATCCAAGGGGACATTACACAAATTCCCTTGAGGTTATTTAGCTTGGGATTTCTGATCAATTTTGCTTGAAAACGGGTGTCATTGTTTGGAAGGCGAGTTCCATTTGACCATTGAATACCAGGATAGGAATGTCACTCAGAAAGTAGCAGAGCAGGACAAAAACAATCTGATTTAATTTGTAATAATACATTTGTAATCATTTTCACCTGCTTCATAGTTGGGACTGAGATTGTCTCTTAAAAATAGATAGCGTAATGATTAGTGGAAGAGAAGGAATTAGATAATTAGTAGCTCAGATATAGAATAACAGAGTAAGTAGAAAATACAGGATTAGGAAGATGGGCAAAAGGAGCAAACATGAGAAAGGAAACATTTAAAAGACCTAGGAAAGGAGCTGTATGGTTGGGAACTTTTTAAGCAATATTTAAGAGAGCTGAAAAGCCTCTATTCCTGTTTGTTATAAATCTCATAGCCAGACTGTTTGAACTGCTTCAAATCCAGGATCTGCCAATAATGGCTGGAAATTTTAATCCAACAGATTTGGAAGGTGCTAGGAGAACTGCTTTACAACAATTGTTTTGTTCTCAAATACACAATTTTGGAACAGAGTAACATGATAATTGGTTTTAATGAAGCACAAAATTCATCAAACTGGAATTAGTAGTGTTTCTACATGGCTGGCTTGGTTGCGTGGATTTCTAGTTATGGTTTATGGAATAATTATAAAAAGTGTTTGACTTGATATGTCACATTAACTTAAACCATCCATGTTATTAATTAAAGTATTGAGTGAACCAATCCAGAATTCTGACATGTCTTAACTTTTCCCCCTTGTTTGATTTCCCTAATCAATGTCAATTTAAATTAGAGAACTTCCTGTACTTCCTGCAAATTCTAAATAAAACTGTTTATTGAATGTTAGTGTCTTTTCTTTTTTTTTTTAATTTGATTTATATGCCGCCCTTCTCCGGAGACCCAGGGCGGCTTACAATGCGCTAAGCAATAGCTTTCATACTTTTTGTATATTTATACAAAGTCAGCTTATTGCCCCCACAAACTGGGTCCTCAATTTACCTACCTTAGAAAGGATGGAAGGCTGAGTCAACCTTGAGCCTTGGTGAGATTCGAACCTGCAATAATTGCAGGCAGCTGATGTTAATAACAGGGCTTTAGACCACTGTACTATCCAAGGCTCTTTTTATCATATTTGTAAAAATATGTACCACAGCAAGTAGCAGCTCAGCTGATCTTAGTCATGGTTGCTAAGCAGGGTTGGGTTTGGTGCGTGAAAGAGCACAAGGAAATCACAAAACCATAGTCCAAATTGGAAAGTTAAAAAAAAAACTTAGGGAACAAACCAATGGAAAACTCTCAATGAACCTTTGAATGGCTCTGCTGTAAATTAAACAAACTCATTAGCCATCTGTTGGGATAGCTTGCCAACAGTTCACTTCTTGTTCTATACAGGGATACAGTGGAACCAAGAAGTATTAAACAGGGACAGTTGAGACCTTGTGGAATAACTACTAGATAAGTAGGAGGTTGCTGGTTGTGAAAACATTTTCAATAATGAGGGGGTCAAGTTGTTTTCCAAAGCACCTGAAGGCCAGATAAGGAATAATGGATGGAAACTGACCAAGGAGAGATTCAACCTAAAAATAAGGAGGAACTTTCTGACAGAACAATCAACCAATGGAACAGCTTTACCTTCAGAAGTTATGGGAGCTTCAAAAGATTGGACTGCCATTTGTCAGAAATGGTATAGGGTCTCCTGCTTGAGTGGGGGGTTGGGCTAGATGACTTATAAGGTCCCTTCCAACTCTGTTAAACTAAAAGATGGCTGTTGAGTAAAAAGAAAAGTGAAAAAAGGCAAGAAAAAAAAATCAGAAGATAGAAAATCCATAGAAATTGAGCACTCACTCAATTTCTGTGATGAAACAAAAAATGAGGGGATAAGTATGAAGGAGAATTACTAGAGATGTGTGTGAAAGTAAAACTAGATTAGCCCTTGGCAGGATAGCTGTGAAAAAGATGGAAAAGATATTCGGATACTGTGGCAGGCCTACCAGCAAGATCAGAAGTGTGTAATCAAGGATTTTCCCTGTGACATTCTATGGATGTGAATGTTGGACTTTGAAGAAGCAGAAAAGAGTATTCATGCTTTTGAAGTTTACTGTAAGATTCTTCAGGATGTTATAGGTGTCCAAGAAATCAAATACATGGATCATAGAACAACTGATCCAGAGTTCTCGCTTGAGGCATCAATGGTTTAAATTACGTTTTGGCACATTATGTAAAATTCAGATCCCTTGACAAGTCCATAGTTCTGGGAAAGCTAGAAGGAAAAGAAGAAGACAATATCAACATGGATGGACTCAAACAGTGGAGATGGGTACACCACTGGAAGATCTGAAGAGCCAGGCAGGGGACAGATCATCCTATCTATGTGGCTGCTAAGAGACGACACCAGCTTGATGGTACATAATTAATCCATGAAAATGAAAGATGCAGAGAAGTTGTAATTAGTAATCCAGCCCACCAGAAGTTCCAGCAGTTCCATGCAAAGCTGGCCAGAAGAGATCCCCAAATGTGATAACAGTTTGTTGGGGCTAGAAAAGGAAGAAACCAGAAAGCAGCTGTGTGGAATCTATTATAGGCTGTAACAAGGAGAAGAGAGTTGCCAAACAAGATTCTGGCATTCACCAGAAGAGAGTTCCCACTGAAGTACAAGTAATCCTCATCACCCCGATTTATGGAGCCCAAAATTTCCATTCCTAAGCAATGCGATTGTTAATAGTAGTGCCCCATTTTACAATCAATTTTGCAATAGTTGTTAAGTACCATACTTTTCAGAATATAAAACGCCCCCCCGCCCCCCAAAAGAGGGTGGAAATGTTGGTGCACCTTATACACCGAATACAGCCATTTTTGGCCTCCCGAAACCCCTCCCTGTGCATCCCGTTTTTGCCAAAAACAGGCCCATTGTTTGCAAAAATGGGATGCGTAGAGGATTTGGGAGGCCTGCAGAGTGTTCCTGGGGGCTGGGGAGGGCAAAAATGTAACACGTGGGGGGTTTGGGAGGCCAAAAGCAGGCCTGTTTTTTGCAAAAACGGGATGCGCAGAGGGTTTGGGAGGCCTATAGAGTGCTCCTGGGGGCCGGGGAGGGCAAAAACCAGACGTGCAGACAGAGGCCAAAAACTATTTGTTTTCTTGTTTTCCTCTTCAAAGTCTTGGTTTTATACTCCGGTGTGTCTTATACTCTGAAAAATATGGTAAATCACTGCAGATGTTAAGTGAATCTGGCTTCCTGCATTGACTCCGCTTGTCGGAAGCCAGCTGGGAAGGTCACAAACTGTGATCACATGCTCTGGGACAGTACAACTGTCATAAATACATGCCAATTGAATTTTGATCATATGACCATAGGGATGCTGAAACGGTCATGTGAAAAATGACCATAAGCCACTTTTTTCAGTGCCATTGTAAGTTACAGTAAATGGTCACTAAATGAATTGTTGTAAGTCAAAGGCAGGGGTGAAATGCTCCCTGTTTGGACCGGATCGCCCGATCTGGTAGCAATGGCAGCGGGTGGTTCGGAGAACTGGTAGCAAAAATCCCTGCCCCCCCCCCATGTCCAGTTGAGTCTTGCAATTTTTTTAAAATTTATTTATATTTATATTTATATGCCGCCCTTCTCCGGAGACACATCAGCAATCATCAGAGGTTGTTTTTTTTTTTACTTTTAAAAGCATTTTTTCTACAATCTCTTCAGCCAAAAAAATGCTTTTAAAAGTAAAAAAAAAAAAAGCCTCTGATGATCGCACAGCTCAGCTGGGATCGTCAGAGGCTTTTAAAAGCATTTTTTCTGCAACCTCTTCAGCCAAAGAGGTTGTAGGGAAAAAAAATGCTTTTAAAAGTTTAAAAAAAAAAAAAGTTGGCCACGCCCACCCAGTCACATTACCCAGCACCAGCACCACCAAGCCCATAGAACTGGTAGTAACAAATTATACATTTCACCACTGGTCAAAGGCTACCTGTATCTGAAGAGGATAAAGAGAAAGTTAAAGAAGGTAAAGACAGAAAGAATGGCATTATGTCAGCAGAAGAGCAACTGTTATCCATTGTGAGACATGATAATAAATTCAGACATTTTAGGTTTTTAGGGAATAGCCCAAGAATTAAATGTGGAACAAAGCACATATTTTGTCCTTGAGCTCCAAGACTTTCAATCAATAATCAAAATATATTAATACTCTTTAAATCCTAGTAGCCACCAAGGTTCGAATTGAAACCTATCTCTCAAGTTAGCTTATTAGGGGTGTCTGAATTCAGGTTTCTATTAATACTGAAGGATCCAATCTGGGTCGGTCACCAGGACCAGAGATTTTGTCTTCTGAGCTTTCATGCTGGAGCCCATCTTCAGGGAACTTCTCTCTAGCAGAGTCAGTGGTGGGTTGCTCCTGGTTCGCACCGGTTCACAAGAACCGGTAGTAAAAATTTGTAGTAGTTCAGAGAACTGGTAATAACATTGGCTGGCCACGCCCCCGAACCGGTCCCCGGCCTGGTTGCCACTCGCTTACCCCGCCCACCTCATCAGAGGCTTTTTTTCTTTTTTTACTTTTAAAAGCATTTTTTCTACAACCTCTTCGGTTGAAAAAATGCTTTTAAAAGTTAAAAAAAAAGCCTCTGATGATCGCGCGGCTCAGTTGGGATCATCAGAGGCTCCTAAAAGCATTTTTTTCTGCAACTTCTTAAGGTTGTAGAAAAAATGCTTTTAAAAGTAAAAGTAAAAAAAAAAAGTTGGCCACGCCCACACAGTCACATTACCACCCCCACCAAGCCACGCCCATAAAATAAGCCACACCCACAGAACCGGTAGTAAAAAAATTTAGAACCCACCCCTGAGCAGAGTGTGTGCTGTTCTGTGTGTGGTACTTATAGTGCCTGTCGTGAGTGGTTTTTTAGATGTTGATTGGGGTGTGTTGATGGCTGGCTTTTAAGTCATTAGCTGTCCTTTGTGCTGCCCAGCCCTCACCTTCTAAGTGCTTGATAGGCTGGTGGTAATTCAGCATTCCTATTGACTGACAAGGGGCCTGTTTCCCAGGCTTCAATCACTTCCCTGGCAATTTTTTTTCCAATTTTGCAGCTACCAAGGTTGTTGGACGAGCAGGCACAAAAACAGCCATACACAGAAGAGCACACACTCTGCTAAAGAGAAGTTGCCTAAAGATGGGCTCCAGCATACTTCTGAAAGCTCAGAAGACAAAACCTCTGGTCCTGGTGAGCGACCCAGATTGGATCCTGCAACATTATCCTGGGACATTTTCCTTCATTCTATTAATACTCTCTAACTTGGGGGGGGGGGGGGGGTCCAAAAGCAAAATCTACAAATAAGCCCTTAAATCACCATGCATTTACTTGACCTATATACCCACACTTTTGGCTACTATGGATGGTTGATGTTCTTTTATGTAATTTTCTGTGGTGTGGAGATGATGCAATTGTCTATTAATTGTCAACCTGTTGTTTTCATTCTTGCTTATCTCAGTGGGAATATTTTGTTTCAACAGCAGAAGCCAGACAGAAAACACAGTTCTCCCAAGTGATGATGTCCTACAGGATTTCATTCCCACTGGTTTTAGGGAGGTTTATTCTAGCATCAGCAGGGATGTTCAGTGCCCCTCATTTCACAACCTTCCCCAAGTCACCCATTTTTGTAAGTGTACGTTTAGCATGCATAAACAGGCCTAGCTGAGGATTATTTTTACCCCTGAATTTCTAAACGCCTTGCTTTACTAAAGTGGTTGGTTTGCTTCTGGCTAAGCATGTTGTAGGAAGCCTATAATCAAAGCACAATTAAAACAAACCATAGCTTATGCAATTTTATCTATAACACATTTATATTCTGCTGCAATCTAAAGATATAATGCCTTACATAGCATACAAAAATAGTTTAAACATCCAAGGTAGAATCTAAAGAAAACCCCAAAATGACATAACTAAAAATAATAAAACGACCCCGAGCAAAAACCCCAACAATACAAAAGAAGCTAAATTTTTTAGATACTGTAGCTGCCAAGAATTTAGATAGACTATGAATGTTTGAGTCATCTCCATCCACCATATTGTTTCTGTCACTGTGCAGAAGAGACGGTCATCTGGGGTCCTACTTTTCATCTCTATGGTGCCACCATTATGTAAACAAAAAAAAGGAGCTGAGGCTGGAATAGCCAATGACCATTGTTTTTGGAACTCTTGGATCCCTGACCAGATCGATCAGTACTACCAGGAAGGTTGTGGAGAGCTAGTGCCACCTGGTGTGGAGAGAACTGAGCTCAATGCAGTAACAATGTCTTGATTAGCCCTAAATTATTCCTGTGCTTTTAGCTACAGGGAGTTCTCAATTTATGGCTATAATGGAGCCTGCCCATCATAGTTGTAAGCTGTGATAGTCATAAAACAGGGCCTCCAATGTGATCAAACCAATTTTATGACTTTTGTGGTGGTCTAAAGTGAATGCTGCAATCATTAACAAACCAATGGTTTGCTATGGGCAGGTTTTGCTGAAAACTGGAAGTAAATGTCAGTTTTTGGCAAAAACATGGTAAAATTGCTTATCTGACCACTAGATGCTACAAACCACCATAAATGCATGCTGACTGGTGAGGACATGACCGTGAGGAGGGTGGAATTTTGGAACCAGGTGGTAAGTATCTCCAGGGAGGTCCATTGTAACTTTGAATAGTCACTACACAACCGGTCGTAAGTTGAGAACTACCTGAACTCTGCTACAGTACATTATTTTATTTTATTGAATTGTAGACTTTGATGAAGTCTCCAAGTCATCCAATTCATCTTCCTCCCTCACTGTAGACTGTACATTTACAATAATGCGGAATAAGAGGGTCTTGTTGCATGCAACTTCTGTAGCTCCTCACAAAAGGCATTTTGAAACAAAAGTGGCTCTTTTTCTTGAAGCAACTCTTCAAGAATTGTTTGTTGAATGTATTCATCACCAAAGTGCTTGAAACTCAGTCTGTTTTCTTGTTTGAAGATATAAAGCAGAAGAATTCCAGGTACTGAATGTGTTCCACCTGAGTTAAAGGAAAAGTTGTGAAATTTCTACTACAAAGCCTGTTCCTGCAAGATATTCTCTGGAATTAGATCAGTAGGAACTTTGTACATTCATAACCTTAAGGACAGATTTGTGACTTTGATGCCCATATGTACCAAGAGAAGAATACCAATAGAAGAGAATATCTGTAGCTCAGGTTGAACTCAGGTCCTTGATGCTCCCTGAGCTTGGTTGTTTGCTGGTGGACATTTCATTACCAACCAGGATATTGAAACGTCTTCAATATTAGTGTGAGGTTTGCTCTGTCAGTGTTGGGGTGTGTGTGTAGTTTTTTCCTTGGCAGTTTTTTGATTAGGTTCTTTACGGCTTGATTGTTTATTTGAGTTGGCAGATCCTTAATTAGGGAAGTGTTTATGGCTTGATTGATTGTCTGATGTTAATCCTGGTGTTAATCTTTGTTTATCTGATTGGTCACTGGCAAAAAGCTGTTCTGGTCTTTTGGCTTCCTTTTTTGCTTTTTGATGAACATGGAGTCGTTAATGGACTCCATTAATTAATTATTATTAATGGAGTTGTTAGCCAATATAGCTAAGCCAAAGTGAAAAGTTGATTTGCTGTAGTTATCCATGAATCTTTGCTCTACTTTAGTAAATATAGCACCGAAGGTATGAAAAACCGTATAAGGGGGAAAATGGACAAATATATTTATATTATAAAGATTATAATATAAGTGATTATAATACCAATTATATCTTGAAGTTAATGGAAGGATAGATAGAAGTGGGCAGCCAAGGGAATAAGGACGAGGGCAGGAGGGCAAATGCAGTCAGATAATATATGGCACCTGGAGAAAATCTAAATTTTTGATCCTAAAAATAATACAATTGTGTGTGTGTGTGTGTATGTATACGTATATGTGTATACATATATATATATACACATACATATATGTGTGTGTGTGTGTGTGTGTGTGTGTATTTTATTTATTTAGCCAGG
>WNWU01015836.1:0-10229 GCA_012654045.1 Ptyas mucosa | reverse complement strand
AATAAATAAATAAATAAATAAATAAATAAATAAATAAATAAATAAATAAATTTAAGAATTCTGAGAAGCAGTTCTCTCATTATGCATCCAGTGATTTGAAGATAATAGACAGAATTATACCCGATATAATTTTAATATTTGCACATATGTTGCAACAGTGTGAAAATTCATAAGGAAGTAGCAAAGAATTGCAAAACGGTGGACTTAACGTTGCATCATCACGGTTCGGCAGCAGATAAAGCGGTAAAGCAAATTTATCTGGAAAATGACTAGCACCTCTTTGTTAGGCAATCGTTCAAAGTCACAACAGTACTGGAAAAAGTGACTTATGACCGGTTCTCACACTTATGACCATCAGGGTATCTCTGTGGACACATGATCAAAATATGGACTCTTGGCAGCCAGCATTCTGACAGTTCCAGCCTCCCTGAGTCATATGATTTATGACCTTCCCAGATGGTTTCCAGCCAGCAAAGTCAATGGGGGAAGCTGGATTCACTTAACAACTGTGCGATTCACTTAATGACTGAAGTGATATGTGTAACAACTGTGGCAAAAAAAACTTGGGGGCTGTCCCTTGGTGACCTGCTTAACAACTGGCATGATTTATAACCATAATCCCAGGTCATAAATCAAGAACTACCTGTAACCACAGTCCCTTATACTGTGTCCAAAGTTAGTGAGCAGTGAGCAGTGAGTTAGCCTGCAGTACAGGTAGTCCTCAACTTACGACCACAATTGAGCCCAAAATTTGTGTTGTTAAGTGAGAAATTTGATTAACTGCGTTTTGCCCCATTTTACGACTTTTCTAACCACATTTGTTAAGTGAATCATTGCAGTTCTTAAATTAGTAACACGGTTATTAAGTGAATCTAGTTTCCTCATTGACTTTGCTTGTCAGAAAGTCGCAGATCACATGACCCCTGGAACACTACAACCGTCATAAATGTGAACCATTTGTTAAGCATTCGGATGTAAATCACGTGACCATGGGGATGCTGCAATGGTCATTAGTGTGAAAAATGTTCATAAGTTGCTTTTTTCAGTGCTGTTGTAACTTCAAATGGTCACTAAATGAACTGTTGTAAGTTGAGGACTACCTGTATTGGATGTATCCAATCAGGGGCGCCCAAGACCGGTCAAAAACGTAAAGATGGAAGGGGCTATATCCCTGTCAAAGCTACCACTCCTCTTTCATTCACATGCAATAAATGTGAAAGCAATATCAATACATGTAAATGGACTGAATTTGGCGACAAAAAGAAACAGAATTTTTAACAGATTAAATAGACTAAAGATGGACTTTATTTATTTATTTATTTATTTATTTATTTATTTATTTAATATTTATATGCCGCCCTTCTCTGGAGACTCAGGGCGGCTTACAATGCATTAAGCAATAGCCTTCATACTTTTTGTATATTTATACAAAGTCAGCTTATTGCCCCCACAAACTGGGTCCTCATTTTACCCACCTAAGAAAGGATGGAAGGCTGAGCCTGGTGAGATTAGAACTCGCAGTAATTGCAGGCAGCTGGATGTTAAATGCTGCCTTAATAGGAGGCATTAGCCTGCTACGCCACTCAGGCTCTTATATGCTTACAAGAAGTACATATTAGAAAATAACATACAAAATTATTAGAACATTCAAAATTAGGAGTTGTATTTACCTCATTGATACAACAAAGTAAGAGGGGAGTAGTTTTATGTCAAAGAAAAACTAGAACCTAAATTAATAAATTCTAAATTATAGAATTGGACTATGAATATATATGTATAATGGGTGATTTTAACGCTGTAATGGATACGGAGTTGGACTATAAAACAACAAAGATAAATAAGAAACTCAGAAAAACTCTCCCAAAATCTTTTTTTTCACAACGATTGACGAATTAAGTATTCAAGATATTTGGAGACAAAGACATTTGAAAGAAAAACAATACACCTTTTATTCAAATAGACGTTTGTCGTGGTCGAGGATAGATATAATATGGATTTCAACAGAACTTATAGATAATATACAAGAAGTAAACATTGAAACAAGTATTTGGGCAGACCACAATCCAATAACAATAACTTGGAAAGGACAGGAAAAAAAAGACAAGATGGACATTGAATCAAGTAATATTAAATGAAAAAGAATTCCAACAGACAATGGAAAAGGAATTAGTTTTTCTTCAAAATAAACAAAAAGGAGGATACCTCACTTCAGAATGTATGGGACACAATGAAAGCATATATTAGGGGATTGGCAATAACATATCTGAGGATTTCATAGTTTTGACCCAGTTTCCCCTACATTTAAATAGAATAGAATAACAGAGTTGGAAGGGACCTTGTAGGTCATCTAGACCAACCTCACTGAATCTACATTCAATCTGATCCTCACAGCCGTAGTAAAAGGCATGATATAAGACAGCTAAACTCCATAAAAAATCCAGGATTGGGTAGTCTGTGATTTGAATGCCTCATATAGGTCTCCATTCCCTTTTTATCGCTGTCCCTCAGAACGATCCCTAAGTTTGCCATCTTGATCTTGAATGCCCAGCTGTTGATTTTATTTCACAATTTGTTTTTTCCCCTTTTTTGGAAGTCTAATGCTAAATTAGTTTAGTTAGAAGCTTGCCACCCAATAAAGAGACTGTTGTCTTTAAAAGTAGTCCTCGACTTACGGCCACAATTGAGCCCAAAATTTCCGTGGCTAAGCAAGAAAGATGTTATTAAGTCAATTTTGCCCCACTTTATGACCTTTCTTACCACAGTGGTTAAGTGAATCGCCACATTAAGTTAGTAACCCGGTTGTAGAGTAAATCTGGCTTCTCCATGGACTTCACTTGTCAGAAGGTCACAAAAAGCGATCATATGACACCCCCCCCCCACTCCGGGACACCGCAACTGTCATAAGTACCTGCCAGTTGCCAGCATTTGAATTGTGATCACATGACCCTGGGGACGCTGCAGCAGTCATAAGTGTGAAAAATAGTCATAAGTCACAATTTTCAGTGCTGGTGTAACTTCGGTCACGAAAGAAATGTTTGCAAATCAAAGAGACGTTCTCCTCGTGATTAAGGCCTCCCTCACATTAGCCAGGATTATTGTCAGCCATCCGCATGGTTTTGGAAATAAACCTGGTTCTCATCATACTTGGCAAACAAAGCACCTTATCCACTTTCCAAGGGTGGAAAGTATAATCGTATAGTTTAATTGGGAGTTGCCCAGAGTTGGTTATAAGATGGGCGGCTATATAAATGTTTGAATTAGTGGATGGATGGATGACAAAATAAATAAAATAAATAAGTTAAGGGCTCTCCCATTTTCTCCTGGAAGCTGCTTTTTCTCCTGCATATTCTTTTTTTAAGAAGAAAAGAACAATATGTTTTTTGGGGGTGGGGGAGTGGACTTTGAATTGAATTTTTCCCATTTTCTCTGAAAGCATTTTAGAAATTTCTTCTAAAAACTTTCTTATCTTTTCACATGTTTGTACTTCATTAATTCGGCTCAGGGGGTGTCCACATGGTATGGTCCGAAGAAGAAGACATAACCATGGCGGTGTAGTTGAAGTTCCGCTATCTTTTTATATGTGTGGCTCAGTGGCTAAGACGCTGAGCTTGTCGATCGAAAGGTCGGCAGTTCAGCGGTTCGAATCCCTAGTGCCGCGTAACGGGGTGAGCTCCCGTTACTTGTCCCAGCTTCTGCCAACCTAGCTGTTCGAAAGCACGTAAAAAATGCAAGTAGAAAAACCTTTGGTGGGAAGGTAACAGCGTTCCGTGCGCCTTTGGTATTGAGTCATGCCGGCCACATGACCACGGAGACGTCTTCGGACAGTGCTGGCTCTTTGGCTTTGAAACGGAGATGAGCACCATCCCCTAGAGTCGGGAATGACTAGCACATATGTGCGAGGGGAACCTTTACCTTAAGCATAAAAACGGATAGAGCTTTGTCCTAAAGGTGCTTTTTCAAGAGGCCACTGGACTTTCTGGTTTTTCTTTGAAGACATTTTACTTCTCATCCAAGAAGCTTCTTCAGTTCTTGCATGAGAAGCGAAACATCTTCAAAGAAAAACCAGAAAGTCCAGTGGTCTCTTGAAAAAGCACCTTTGGGACAACCATGACCTGGATGACTTAAGAATCTCCATAGACAATGGAGCTTTGCTCACTCCATTGTGGACGCCATTTTGATTTTTTTTTGGTACCGTACTCGGTGAACATTTCTGATTCAAAGCCTGCTCAACTTTCTAGCATTGTTTTTAAAGTTAAATCCTCTTCAGCCATTCACACATCATTTTAACTCAGCACATCTGTGATCTTGAAAACAGACAGAAATAGACATTTTCAGGGAATTAGGCAAAAAAAGATGAGGTGTATGCCAGATCCCCACTTCTATTTTTAACTGCATTTCTAGTCATTCTTGAATTAGAAATGAATTATAGGAGCTTCTTGTTTTTATTTCTACAGAAGAGACCTCACCCTGACTCACACACTTATGCAGACACACACAAAATTATGGTTGTAAATCAAAATTTAGGGCTTGCTGCTTTTGACCCGTGAGATAATTTACATCCAATTCTATTGCTTCCCAATGTATTTTTCTTTCTTTTTTGAATAGCTAAAACCAAACTATTCACAAGGGCAGCTAAATAGGCAGAAGATGAATGTCTTCTAATGAGATCATTCAATGTTTAAACAATGAGGTTTGGAAATGTGCTGTGGAAAAAGGAGGAAAGTTTATGGATTATACAACCATGATGCATTGACTAAAAAAAATATCATTTTTTAAAACATCTGTATGCCAACTCTTAGGGCGAAATAAAGTTTTAAGATCCGTGGTCTGTAAGAGATTAAAAAGTATATAATGAATTTTGTTAAGAGTTCCAACTATTCACAGACATAAATATAATAAACATCAGCCAGTATGAAAGTGTAACTATAGTAAATCTTGGTTTACTGCATAGTGTTACATCTAAACTATATCATGATGATTTGTGATTGAGCATTTAGCACCTCCAATATCTGTTTGTGCATCCCCAGGGAAATATTTATGTTTGTTTGATTCAAAGTCTTGTACTTTATTGTGAAGATTAACAAATGTATCATGGGATCCTACAAATGCTCATATCATAAATATGATAATTAAATAAACAAAATCTGTGAGATATCTGTCCCCCCTTTTTTAAAAAAAAATGGAAGTGCTATTTAGTCAATTAAGTAAAATTACAGTGTTTTTGCTCACTCTCTTGCTTTCTGTTTTCAGCTCAAGCCTGGAATACATTCCTGATGTACAGCTTGCATTTGGCCTACCTTTTTATCCTCAGTATAAAAACCGATATACGCAGGAAGAGAAGACTCTCTCCTTAGTCATTATGCAGTACCTGTCCAACTTTATAAAATCTGGGTAGGTGCTAAACATGTTTACGTCCAACTTTATAAAATCTAGGTAAGTGCTAAGAGCTTTGATCACTGAAAGTCGATTGTTAAGGAGTTTGAACTCTGCTTTTGAATGCAGGTCTATGGTACGTGCAGGTAGTACTCAAGTTATGACCGTATTGTGATTTTGATTTTAAGTCATGATGGCTGTAAAACAGGTCACCACAGTGTCCTTCTTTGTGATGGTTGTTAAGTGAACATGATGGTTGTAAAGCAAACACCGTGATTGTTAAGTAAACACCACAGTTGTTAAATGAACCCATTGACCACTATAGGACAGTTTTTGCTGGAAAAGAGTAAGCAAACATCTGTTTCTGGCTTAGTGCTATTCCCATGTTAACTGGAACTAAAACGTCATGAGCAATATATGAATGAGAGTAGCTGATGGTGGTTCAGCTAATGTCATATAATTTGGCTGTGTGTGATTTAGACCACACTGATACAATCAGGAAGCACTCTGAATCTCTCTATACTACTATTCTGTCCCCGTCCTCCACACGCACAAGCCCACACAGACAGTCGAGGGTTAAATAATTGTCGCACATAAACGGTCCGTTATCAGAGGCTTGGCAGCTCTACGGGAACCGGCTGCCAAGTTCTTTACTATAACAAGAAGGGGGGTGTTCCTCCACCAGATAACAAATGCAATACACACCGGCTGGGAAAAAACAGTCCAATTCACTATCCTTCAGCAGACTGAGGCTTTGCACCAAAGGAGCTTGCAAGAATTAACTTTGTCTGTCACAGAATCTAAACGGCCACCCCCCTCCTTTATATAGCCTGTGGGGTGTGGTCCAGTGACTCAGCTTAATCCCTGGCACGCCTCCTCCTCTGCTGTGATCGTTTAGCATGCCGACGCTGACGTGGGTCCAGCCACAACTTGTCTCCCTCATCACTCTCCGACCGATCGGAGACACCTGGCTCCTGGCCAATCTCCTCTCCTTCGGCCGACCCCTGAGGAATTGTCAGAGAGGAGGGGCCGGGGGAGGGAGGCCTGGCCGGCTCCTCTCCTTCATGTTCGGAGCCTTCTTCCTCCGATACGATGGGCTCGGGAGTCGGAGCCACAACAACTACTGTAATTTGGGAGTCTTGGTCTTTGGGACATCAAAGCCATGGCTGACAATGTCATCATGACAATTAGCTGTATCCTTCTATGTTCTCCAACTGGAAAAAGGACATCATGATGACCCAACTCCAGACGTTAACTGCAAGGATGGAAAAACGATAGTAAAGTCCCTTTGTCAGAAGCACATAGGCATTTATTTATCACATTAATATTTATGTGATCTCATGTTCTACAAAAGCCAGTGAGATGACCTTGGAAATTCATTCATGCCTCCTCCTCTTCCTCTTCCTCCTCCTCCTCCTTCTCATCCTTGTCCTTCTTCTCTTTTTCCCTTCTCCCTTCTCCTTCCTCCTCCTCCTCCTCCCTTCTTTCTTCCTTCTTCTTTCTTCCTCTCTTCCTCTTTTACCACTTCAGGTGTCAATGGAGATGCAAAGTAAACCATTGGTTCATTTAACGACTATGGCATTTACTTAACAACCACAGAAAAAAGAAAGGTCATTGTATCAGGTCGATCACATGGGTGACCTGATTTATGACCATCAAGACTTATGTCCCTAATGGGCAGGCTCCATTAAGGTCATCAAACAAGGACTGCCTGTGCACAAAGAAAAAAAATATGTATATATATTTTTTAACCCTTGCAATATCAGGCAGTTTTCACGAGTTGTTTGTGTTGCAGTCTGGCGACTTCCATTTGTTCTTTTTTGCAGAAATCCAAATAGCCCTTATGAGTTTTCAAGGAAGAGGATAGAAGGACTCTCTCCTTGGCCTTTGTTTCGTGCACACGTGGGTGGAGACAATTATAAAGAGTTTACTGCATCTTTACCGAATTATAAAGGGCTGAAAAAATCCGAATGCTCCTTTTGGGATTACATCAAAACTGTAAAAACTGTGACAAGTTGTAAGTCCATCGTATTGACCTCACTTATGTACTTAGGGCTTGCTTATACACTCCTTCCTTTGCAAATTGACTCTAAGCACCATGCGCTCCGAGCAAAACGATTAAGACAATGCAAGAATAATTTGTAAGACACTCAATGTCGCTGTGTACTGTAAGATGAGCAGCATATCAATTTGAGAAATAAATAATATAGTACAATGACAAAATAATATCAACATAGTATCTGCTTTGGGCTGCCTTTGAAGACTATCTAGAGCAGGCGTATCCAACTTTGGCCCACTTTAAGACCTGTGGGCTTCAACTCCCAGAATTCCCCAGCCAGCCATGCTTTAGGCACCCCTGATTTAAAATCTACAGCTGGTCCAGAATGCAGCAAGACAGGGAGTGATGGGGTACAATATTGCATACATGTGATTGTTCTGTTTTGCAAGCTCTACTGGATACCAGTTGGCTTCCAAGTACAATTTGAGTGCTTATATCTATTTATAAAGGCCACAGATAGATGACAAAGAGAAATAGATAAATGATGATAGATAGATAGATAGATAGATAGATAGATAGATAGATAGATAGATGGATGATAGGTAGATGATAGATAGATAATATCTATCTATCAACAAAATACCTTATGCAACAAAATACCTTATACCACCAGACTCGAAATTTTGGGCTTAGACAACTTAAAACTTCACCATCTTCAGTCTGACCTAAGCGTAGTACATAAAATCATCTGCTACAATGTCCTACCAGCCAATGAATACTTCAGCTTCAACCAAAACAATACAAGAGCACACAATAGATACAAACTCATGGTAAACCGATCCAAATTAGACTGCAGAAAATACGACTTCAGTAACAGATTGGTCAATGCCTGGAATGCAGTACCTGACTCTGTGGTTTCATCCCCAACCCCCCAAAACTTTAACCTTAGACTGTCTACTGTTGACCTCGTCCCATTCCTAAGAGGTCTGTTAGGGGCATGCATAAGCTCAATAGCGTGCCTATCGTCCCTGTCCTAATGTTTTCATTTATTCGTATCCTTTTCATGTATTTATCATTAGGCTTACACTTGTATCTGTCATAAAATACATGCTTGACGAAATAAATAAATAAATAAATAAATAAATAAATAAATAAACAAACAAACAAACAAACAAACAAGTAAGTAAGTAAGTAAATAAATAAATAAATAAATAATAGAGATAGATAGATAGATAGATAGATAGATAGATAGATAGATAGATAGATGATAGATAGATAGATGATAGATATAGATGACAGATAAATTGATAGATTATTTGATAGATATAGAAAGAAGATAGATAATAGTTACAACTAGATGATAGAGATGGATGATAGATAAATAGAAGATAGATACTAGATAGATAGATAGATAGATAGATAGATAGACAGACAGACAGACAGACAGACAGACAGACAGACAGACAGACAGACAGACACACATAGATTTTTAGTTGCCCAAAGTCAATATAGAAGTTGGTGTCTTACAAAATAACAATGATACTCGTATGTACTTAATAAATGTTTGGAAAGGACTTGGAGGTTGACAAAAATTGCAAATCAGATCTAGACATCTGTTTCCTGTGCCACCAACCTTAACAATTGAACCCTGTTGGTTCACTGGCATGAGTTTTTCTTTGTGATGATGATGATGATGCAACTTCTTTGTTACGTTTTCAGGCCAAAGAGAGCAACCTGCCCCGAGTAGACCCACGAAAGGACTGGCTGTGACGCCCATCTCTAAGACCACCACAATGAAGTTGCTGGAAGATAAGGCAGCCTACAGCAAATAGAGCAGACCGTTTTGCTCTATTTTACACTGAAGTGGTGAAATCAGAATATTCTACGCATCTGAGGGAAGAAGCGGCTTTACTATGTTGCAGTGGCGTCTCTGTAATAGGTGATTATTAGTAATAGTATGCTAGATACGAAGGTTGCCTTGCAAGCCAAGCAGAACTTAAAATACTATAAACAGGGGATAAACAGTTTAGGGGATGGAACAATTAATTTTGATGCATTGACTTGTATGCAAGTTACCGAATAAATTTTGGAAAAAATTGGTAAATCAGCTTGGTGCCTTCTAGTTATTAAAACAGTATGTCTTCAAATCAACGGTGTTTGTTTTCGCCAGTAGCCCTCAACACAGTGCCAGAGAGTCTTTTTGGATCTTCAACAGTGGTGGGTTGCTCCCGGTTTGCACCGGTTCGCAAGAACTGATAGTAAAATTTTTTAGTAGTTCAGAGAACGGTAATAATATTGGCTGGCCATGCCCCTGAACCGGTTCCCAGCCCGGTCGCCGCTTGTTTACCCTGCCCACTGTCATTGCCCGCATGCAGCACCGGGACTCCTCCCTTCGCCAGCCAGGAGCGCTGCCACCAGTCGTTCCCGTGCACCCGGCTGCCTGCATGCCTTGTCACCGCCACCATGAGGAAAGGCCCCGAAGTTGCACTGCCTGGGATCCACATGGGCTGTCACAGGGGGAAACCAGGTATGGCTGGCTGGACGCTGCCCGGAGCTGAGCTTGAGGCTGGCAGGAGGAGGAACATTGCCTCTTAGCTAGTTCGAACTGTCTGCTGCCACAGCCGGCCGCCATCCCCTCTCCACTGTCAGCTGCTCCTGCCACTGCCAGTGAAGCAGCTGTGCGAGAACAGTTGCCGCCAAGGGCGAGGGGGCGGTGGTGGCAAGGATGGGTCGTCCGGGGCCCGAGCAGTCTTCTGGCATAGCCCCAGGCGTCCCTTTGGATATTTGCCTGGCTTCCTGTTCCATTTGACTTTTTTTTTTTGTTTGGAAGGAACATTTTGATTGCAACAGATAGGAA